>CAUYRH010009106.1:0-119202 GCA_963574655.1 Perodicticus potto
CTCACAGGTAAGACCTTTCCAGTTTGCAATCTCACTGCTGCTGCAGCCACAGCTGCCGGCAGGATTAGACTGAATGAACACACTCAAGCACTTGCCAGATCTCCACTGCTTTTGCCTTCCTCAGGGGTCCAGAAGTCTCACTCTGTCTCCCTATGTCCCCAAAGGGATGTTTCTGGGCAGATCTCACCAGCCAGAGATGCCTGAATTCTTCTCTCCCCAGTCTCACTGTGCCCAGTTGCAAGGAAGCTGTTACTTGGCTGCCATCTTGGCTCCTTCCCCTCATGTGATTATTATTGATTATATAGGGACAGACTTGTTTCTAAAGTAAAGAGGGATGGCAATACTTTTGATGGAAGATGGACAGTCAGAGCATGACAAACAACATTATATCATAAGCCTAAAAATCAACATATTTGCAACTTAGCATCTTCTGCAACAGTATGTTCTATTTGTTCTAATTCAGTTCACGATACTACAGTTCCGCCACCTATCCAAATTTAATGTGGGAATAATTATCCACTCCTCTTATGTGGTATTTCATCAGTCTCAACCTCTATGTTTCCTAGATATGACTGCAATCCCTTCTTCCTCCTCCTCTCCACCGTTACTTCTTTGGACCAGTTCTCCTGCATCTCCTGGGATATTTTGACCCCATGCCACACATCTTCAGTCTCATTGACCTCTTCTAGGATACCCAGCATGATATTATCGAAAGACCAATCTGGTTGTGTTATTGTTATTCCTTTGCTTAAAATAAACCAAAACAAAAATCTTTAGTTATATAATAAACCTAGTAGGTTACTCCATGTTTGTACTCTATGATCTGATGAGCTTCTCTGTATCATAGTTACCTACCATTCCATCCGATTAAAATGTCCCCCATCTCCTCAATGCCATGCTGTTTCATCTCTTTATTTCTTTGTCCTTTTCTGTGATTTCTACATGGGAAAAATATTGCTTTTTCATCAAGACTCAGTTCAAAGGGATCTTATTCTGAGAAGTCCTCTCTGACTTGAAATGTTACCAGATGAAGAGGGTCTGGCTGCCTGTCACTGTCAGCCAATATGCAGAAACAGGTCCACCAAACTTTGTCAGAAGGCTGGGATTCTGGAACACAGTGAGAATAGCTGCTCTAAGACTGTTCTGTTTTTCTATTTTTAATATTACAGTTTTATACATTTAAGTTTAAAGTGAAGACCATGTTAACCCTTAAACAATGATTGGCAGAACCCATGACTCATAAACAATAACACTTTAATTTAAAAGTTAATTTCTTAGGGCAGTGCCTGTGGCTCAAAGGAGTAGGGCGCCCCATGTGCCAGAGGTAGTGGGTTCCAAACCAGCCCCAGCCAAAAAAAAAAAAAAAAACTGCAAAAAACAAAAAGTTAATTTTCTAATTCAATCCACCTAAACTACTCAAGATAGGCATCTTTAAGGTGGGAGCTAAATTTACAAAACAGTAGGAATGGGAGACATGGTGAAGGTCAGGTGGGACCTAAACCAACCAGACCAGCTGTGTCTTGTCTGCCCTAGCCGGACAGACTCCATCTTATTCTCACTGCATGTGCTCTCAAAATATATCAGAGACACATTTCTCCTTTTGGCACCTCTGGAACTTGCTTATGCAATGTGTGCTTACTGGTTGGATTTTGAGTCCCCTTGGAAACTAGTGTCTGATGCAAGATCAGTCTTTAATGAGCATTTACTGAATGAATAAATGGAATTCATTGAAAAAATCTTGTCTTTCATACATTGATTCTCTATTGTTTATTGCCATCCCTAGCATAAAAGTGGAAAGTATAAGGAAGTAAAATTCTCTAAATTTGCTTCATTAGATAATAAGAGTAAGAGGAGTCTCTATTCTAGTTTGGTCATACAATTTTTATTATTTCAAATGAAGTTAGAGTTGGTTTTATTTTACATGCAGCTTTTTCTCAGTTTTTCTGCTTACTTTTTATTCTTGGTTGTAAAGAATTTTGAAATTTTAGTCTCAGATGAGTTTATATTTATTCTTTAAAGTTGCTTTGAATTAATGACATTCTCTGGGAGATACTTTTGAGATCATCTTGGGCATTTTTAAGTGAAGGCTGGGGAGAGTGGATGAATTATTTTAGCTTATTAGCTAGTGCTTTAAAAGTGGGGGTTGTATTACATCAACCACAGCATATTATGAGAAAGCAGCTATTTACTAATAACTTTATTTATTAAAGATAGATACTTATTCTTTATTTTAAAAACAGTACATGTTGATCATAGAAAATTCAGAAATTGTATATAAATATAAAGAAGAAATAGGTCTATAATTCCCCAGATCAGAGATAATTATGAGTTTATATATGATCTTTTTGAAGTGATGTAAACCATATGCCCATTTGTTTACTACAAAATGGGATTATGCTGCATGATGCTTTGTATAATTTTTTTCCTGTCATTTGAACAGACTTTTAAAACATCACATTTAATTTCTTCATAATATTCTTTTTTTTTTTTTGAGACAGAGTCTCACTTTGTTGCCCTTAGTAGAGTGCCGTGGTGTCAGAGCTCACAGCAACCTCAAACTCAGGCTCAAGCGGTTCTCTTGCCTCAACCTCCCAAGAACCTGGGACTACAGGCACCCGCCACAATGCCTGGCTATTTTTAGAGGGGTCTTACACTTGCTCAGGCTGGTCTCAGACTTGCGAGCTCGGGCAATCCACCCACTTCTGCCTCCCAGAGTGCTAGGATTGCAGGCTAGGATTGAGCTACCACGGCCAGCCTTTCATTGTATTCTCTGAATGATTTATATAGCTGGTCTCCTGTGTTGGACTTTTCATGGCTTCCTTTTTATTATAATAAATACTCCTTAACTTTAGTACTCCTTAAATATACCTTACTATAATAAATATTTCCTTATATTTCAATTTTGTTTGTGGTGGATTTTTTTTTTTTTAAATTCAGGGAACTTTATTGATGTTACACGACAAGGTGGGGCTCCTTAGGCCCCTCCCATTCTTTAGGGGGTCTGGTGTGGAAACTGCGTTGAGGGGAGATTCTCAGTGAGGTGGGGGACTGAGTAGGCAGGGGCACCCCAGCAGCTAAGGGCCTTTCTCTTCCTCTTGTGTTCTGGCTGGGGCTGGTGGTCTGGAGGTTCTTACTCCTTGGAGGCTATTGTAGGCCATAAGATCCACCACCCTGTTGCTGTAGCCAAATTCGTTATCACATCAGGCATTTTTCACTATGGTAGACTTTTTTAATTTAGTAAAATCTATTGATGTTTCTTTATAGTTCTACCTTTGATGTCATGATTAGGTAGCATGCAAAGAGGTTGCTTATGTTTTATTTATACAACTATTTGCTTATGGTTTGTTTTCTTTTGTGGTTTTTAAACATTAAGAATTTTACTCTATGGGCAGTGCCTGTGACTCAGCGAGTAGGGCGCCGGCCCCATATACTGAAGGTGGCAGGTTCAAACCCAGCCTCGGCTGAACTGCAAAACAGAAAAATAGCCGGGGGTTGTGGCAAGCACCTGTAGTCCCAGCTACTCGGGAGGCTGAGGCAAGAAAATTGCCTAAGCCCAGGAGTTGAGGTTGCTGTGAGCTGTGTGACACCATGGCACTCTACCGAGAGCAATAAAGTGAGACTCTGTCTCTACAAAAAAAAATATATATAGAAAATAAATAAATAAATATATATATATATATATATATATATATATAAAGAATTTTACTCTGTCTAAAGTTTATTATGGTACACTATATGAGTTTACTATAGCACTTTTTATGTCAAGAACTCTGTCAGGCAAATTTTAGTTGTACACTTCCCACATCCTCAATTTGGTCAATCCAGAAATCTGCCTTATGCAACTGCCTCTTGGTGACTACTTCCCTGTGGAACAACTAGATACAATTTACGTGACTGGCCTCACTGACTTCCACATCACACATGGATTTCACAAATACACCACAATGGCTATCTCTCTCATAGTGTGACCTCCTGAAGCTCATGCTAGCTTACTTTAAACCTACTAATCAGAACTTCCAATGGGAATCTGCTTGGGTAATGATACTCTGAATCTCAATAAAGGCTTTGGTTCATGGGTCCTTCCCTCTGTCCCTCTCCTCACATTGACCAGCCTTTGTGTGGTCTTTGGGCATGCTTTTGCATGCTTTTGGCTTGTACATAATACAGTCTTTATTTCCAAAAAGAAAAAACTCTGTCAGGAGTTGAAGATCATACCGGAGACCTATTTATTACAACTAGTGCCAAATTTTGTGTAATAGGTTTTATGGTAGCCTAAAATTATTAATAATTGAATTGACCAAAATTAGCAAACCAACCAGTAAATGAATCTGATTCACTTACTACATATCAAATACTTCTAGCTTTATACATTTTTTTCCAGTCTAACTTACTCAGGAAAGTGTTATAGACACATGTTCTGTGTGCAGAATTCTTTGTTTCATAGATATGAGGTCTGTTATGAAAATGTTCCTTAATATATTGAGTTATAAATGTTCAAAAATAAATGACCTAAATTTTTACTAATTTTACAAATTTATTTCGGTCTTTCTAGAATCTGTGTCTGTGGATATCCTCGACAACATGTAAGAAAATATAAAAGTATAAGTAGCAGGATTCCAGTTTCTTCAGGATTCATGGTGCAAATGTTAACAGGAATTTATTTTGCCTTGTAAGTTTATCTCATATACAAACTAAACCTTTGATCTCTTTTGAAGATTATAGTTTAATAATGTATTATCACTGTGTTATAATGCCAATAGATACAAGATTAGCACATTTTTGTGAAAGAATATGAATCAAAATCTTGCTAATAGTTTTATTATTTAAAACATATCCTTTGCAGTTCTGAAGAAATTGTAACCAGTTAAAACACTTTATCATCTTTCTTTAGTTTAAGGACAGAATGAAAATTAGTAACACTTGAATATATAGTCCCTTTCTTTATTACTTTTTTGGGCTATAATTTCCAAATAGATGTTTTTCTCCAATGAACATTATTTTCTATTTCTGGAAACTTTAGCTCTTAAAAAATATTTTAGAGCCTCTTTTATCAAAAATAGTTCATTATTAACTTACTATTAATATCTCATATTAGTACTTAGTCTTACCAAATGACTTAAGTACTAGAATTTTTTCTTTGGGTCCTATCTTTTACTTTATAATTCTCTGCTACACATGTCCTACTATAATTTGCACTATATTCACTTGATACTTTAATTTTTCCTGATAGATGATAACCTTTTTGCCTGAAAGCAGATATTATGGTCTTGGACCAAAGTTGGCCTACTGTCTATTTTTATAAAGTTTTATTGAAACACACTCACACCCATTTCTTTGTGTATTGTCTATGGATGCTTTTGTATTGCAGTGGTAGAGCTGAATAGTTGTGATAGACATGGTAAGACCCACAAGCCTAAAATACTGGTCTGATCCTTAAAACAAATTTTTTTCTGACCCCTATGTTAGCCCAGCAATACCTTCCCACAGTTCTTGGATGCCCTGATTTGTTTCATTTTACCTTTTTTTCCTTTGTGTTTTGGTTTGAGTAATTTCTATCAATCTATTCTATCTTCATGTTTACTGATTTTTTTTCCTTGACTAAGTTGAATCTACTAATGGGGCCATTGAAGGAGTACCTTTTCTCTGTAACTATGTTTTATTTCTGGCCTTTTCATTTGACTCTTGTAGTTTCCATTTTGCTACTGAACTCTGCATCTGTTCATGCATTGTTGTGAATCTTTTCCACTAGCCTTTGGTATATTAATCATTATATTCTCATTTTCCTGATAACTTTAACATCTGGGTCATCTCTGAGTTTAGTTCTATTGATTGCTTTATCTCTTGGTAGGTTTTTTTACCCTTGCTTTTTGTGTGCTCTGTTAATTTTTGATTGTCCATGATTTTGTTCACATGTAGGAAAGTAGAGACTAAGCTAAATATTATTTATGACAGGAAATGGGCAGGCCTCTTTTCTTCTAGACTGCTAGTGGAATCATCATAGGCAGGAGTGAGCTGGGGTTGGGTTTTGTTATTGCTACAATAACCTTTATGGCACCACCTACTTCAAATTGTTCTAGGGCTACTTGGTACATAATGTGAAAGCTGGATTGCTGGAGGGATTTTCTTCATGTTCCTGTTTCATCCTCAGCTTCCAGCCTTCTCTGTATGCCTGTGCTTCAGAAAAGGTCTCTGTCCAGGTTCTTGCATCTCCTCCAGCAGTAGAGTGTTGTTGCTTGTTTCTAGGTGTCTGCTAGCCTGGTGGTGGGATGGTGGAGAGAACTAGTCTTCTATGTTTGTCTTGTTTCAGTCTCAGTTCTAGGCAGACCCCATGTCCCTGCATCTCAAAGATGCAAGTTTCTCAGTAGTACCACCTCTCCTCTAATGGTAAGAGACTTCTAGTGATCTCTGCATAGAATGAGGGCCCCCTCCCCCCGCCTTTTTTCTTTTTTTTATTTTACTGGTCCATGAAATCCAGAAACTTTTTTTTTTTTTTTTTTTTTGAGACAGAGCCTCAAGCTGTCACCCTGGATAGAGTCCTATGGCATCACAGCTCACAGCAACCTCCAATTCCTGGGCTCAAGTGAGTCTCTTGCCTCCGCCTCCCAAGTAGCTGGGACCACGGGCGCCTGCCGCAACGCCCGGCCATTTTTTGATTGCAGCTGGCATTGCTGTTTGGTGGCCCCGGGCTGGATTCGAACCCACCAGCTCAGGTGTACATGGCTGACGCCTTAGCCCGTTGAGCCATAGGCGCCGAGCCCCCCCCCCCCCGCCTTTTTTCTTAACCTCAGAGCCAAATTGACCTTCACTTGTGTCCTGGAGGTGAAAGGGTTTGCTGCTCTTTCCCGAAAGGCTTTTAAAACTTTTGTTCCATGTAAGAAAAGGGTTTGGCTGGGTCTTTGTGCTTTTCCCATGTGAATGGCCTTCCTTCTCCTTCAGGCCTGTACCACCAAGGGCAGCTTTCTGGGGACCTTTGGCCTGTGTCTGGTTTTTCTTGTGAATTTGAAGAAGAGTCTGTGAATGGGTATAAGCTCCCCTTGTATGTGCTCCCAGTGATTCTATGCTCTCATGCTATTCCATAAGCTGACTTTTAGACTTTTGGTTTTTAGGAATTTGTTAAAAAGTTCAGCTGAATTCTTCTTAACCACTTGTATTGTGGTCCATCTCTCCTTAGAGATACCTATCTATCCATTGAGTTCAGGCTACTTAGATGACCTATAACCTCAGCTCTTTCATTCATGAGAAGTTATAATTTTGAAGATTACCTGGCTTTGTCATGTATTTAGGGAGTAATACTTTTTCCAGTTTTTTAGGTCTCACTCACACTCTTAATGTAATCCACACCTCTTTATTTTGTTGGTAAATGACCAAGCCATTATATCTCTATTCATTTTTCTCAGCTGATTTTAAGGAAAGGCTTGACATATCTTTGAAAATTCACACACAACACACACACTTTTCCCCTTACATTTTTTTGCTATTTGCAATATATGTCATGTACACTTTTAAAAGACTGTCAAAATGTAAGAAAATAACTATTCAGGATTTTGCAAGCCACAGTAATTGCAGATCCTCATTAAAACCTGTGGGAACTATGCAGTAATTTGACCGTTAAGTGTTCTGAACATTATTTTAAGGTATGTAATTTATTATTTTCTGAGTTGCTTTGAAATGGTAAAATGCTTTGATATTGCTTTAGCTTTTTTGATTTCTGTCCTAAGAATAGTCATGTTCTTTAGAGAAAAAATATACAGCTATAAAATTTTCTTTGCTATTGGCTCAGTGCCTGTGGCTCAACGGGCTAAGGCGCCAGCCACGTACACCTGAGCTGGCGGATTCGAATCCAGCCCGGGCCCACCAAACAACAATGATGGCTGCAACCAAAAAATGGCCCAGTGTTGTGGTGGGCACCGGTAGTCCCAGCTACTTGGGAGGTGGAGGCAGGAGACTAGCTTGAGCCCAGGAATTCAAGGTTGCTGTGAGCTGTAATGCCACAGCACTCTATCCAGGGTGACAGCTTGAGGCTCTGTCTCAAACCAAAACAAAACAAAACAAAAATTTTCTTTGCTATTAATAGACTTTTAGATATAATTGAAAGGAATTCAAGGACTTAAAAATATTTTTTTAAGAGTAATAGAATGTTAAGTACTATGTTAATGTGATCTGTGATTTTCCTCAGTAAAGATAGTTTCTCATTATATTTGGTTCATTTCTAATTTTATAGTTACAATGGAGAATGGGATCTAGCTCAAAAAGCATTGGATGATATTATATACAGAGCCCAGTTAGAATTATATCCAGAACCATTGCTGGTAAGTACCTTGCTTATTTGTGTAAATTTTATAATTTAAGATTTCTCAACTTAGACCAATAAATTGAGAAGTAGTCATTTACAGTTCATTAATATGTCATTAATACTCAGAGATTCATACTTTTGTTACACTTGGAAAATTTTTCAATTTAAAAAGGTATATATAAAAATTGGAAAATTTCATTAGACAAACTTCCTAGATATCTGATAGTCATTTTAACTTGTAAGAATGTTCTCCTTGACCATTCTCCTAAGTGAAGTATCACAAAAACAGAAAAGCAAACACTGCAAGTACCCAGTACTAAATTGGAATTAGTAGATTAATTCCCATATGCTCACAAGGGAGAAAAACTCAGTAAAATTCAAGCGGGGAGGAGTGGGGAAGGTGGGAAAGGGGGGAAGAATTGAGTAAATTCCTACCCAAACAGTACATCGCATCGGTATGTGGACATTACCTGGGAGTGGGTGTAGGACACATCTTCTAATCAGACCTTAATCTTACTAACTATGGAATCTAATTGTTCATACCCCCACATTACTGTGAAGGAAAAAAAAAAAAGAATGTTCTCTTTAACATACTTTAGCTGTACTTATTAATTAGCACTTGGAAATATAATATTTTGAAAGTTTTAACTTCATCACTTATGTATTTTTTAACCATGGGTTTTCTTCCGAGCTCATATTTCTTATTCTAAAGGATTTATGTGGCATCTTATGAAATACCTTGGAGAGGGCATTCTTTATATGAACTTGTTAGCATTTAGTGTCATGTTTTATATAAGGGTAAAATAATGCATCTGTTAATGTCAATCTTAAAGCTTATTTTTGACCCAATTGCCTAATGGATGAGGCATTGGCTTCCTTAAACTATATTTTTTCCTTCTTAGGTTGCTAATGCAATAAAGGCTTCATTGCCTCATGGTGCCATGAAATCTAGTAAGGAAGGTACAAGGTGCATTCAAGTTGAAATCGCACCAACTTCCTCTAGAATATCAAGAAATGCAGTAACCAGCATGTCAATAAGAGGACATAGGTGGAAAAGACATGGTAAGAATACATAATTCATCACGTTAGGCCATTGTTGATTCTTTCACATTTCTCTCTGTATGTTTGGTGCTGTAACTTTCAACTTCAGTAAATAGTACCATAGTAGTCTGAAAGGAAGAGTTGTGGAGTCACCCTTAACTCATTATCCAGGAGCAATAGGCAACAAGAAAAATGGAGCCTCTTATAAGGTTACACATGTGAATGAAAATTTATTTAAGAATCATGTTAGCAGCTCGGTGCCTGTGGCTCAACGGGCTAAGGTGCCAGCCATGTACACCTGAGCTGGCGGTTTCGAATCCAGCCCGGGCTGCCAAACAACGACGGCTGCAACCAAAAAAAAATGGCCGGGCGTTGTAGCAGGCGCCTATAGTCCCAGCTACTAGGGAGGCTGAGGCGAGAGACTGGCTTGAGCCTCCCTAGTAGCTCAAGGGAGGCTCAGGAATTGGAAGGTTGCTGTGAGCTGTGATGCCTCCACACTCTATCCAGGGTGACAGCTTGAGGCTCTGGAATTGGAGGTTGCCGTGAGCTGTGATGCCTCAATACTCTATCCAAGGTGACAGCTTGAGGCTCTGTCTAAAAAAAAAAAAGAATCATGTTAGCTTTTAAATTTTATTTTGGTAAAGTGGAAGAGTACAGAATATGCATTTTAAAATTATTCATGTATTTTGGGTTTCTATTCATAAGTATTTGCAGATATTCCTAAATTAATGTTTCTGATTTCTTAATTAACTTTTTAGCAAGTAAACTTGATTATTAAATTAGAACAACTAATGGAGACTTTAAACACTTTCCCTGGATTTACTGGTAAAGACTGCCATAGTATTAATGAGAGACTAGGCATTTCTATTTCCTTGAAATTATTTTTCTTTCAAGATTTTCTTATGTGTTATTATTTCCTTGTCTGAAAATATTTTATTATTTTAACATTTTACTGGAAGTTAATTTCATTCACCATGGCTTTCTCTCCTTCTCTTTTAATCATTATTCTTTATTTAATTTCTTACGCTTTTTATAACTTCTGTCCTATCTTGAAGTTATTGCAGTAGCAAGAATCAGTGTAAGACAGGTATTACTATCACCTTCCTCAGAGAATAACCATTGGATAAGAAGTAAAAACCCACTTTTTCACCCCAGGCAAACATGTATATTAGGGATAAAACAAAATCCATTTCAGTTTTCTTCTTCCTATGAAGTGAAATGAAAATTGTGGTTTCTTTTAATATATTCAGTTCCAGTTATATCATGTTCTCTATAGAGAAAATGGGGAAAGATAAGAATAATTTTGTTTATGATGAACTAGAAAGTCAATGATGAAAACAGTTACCATTGTTTTTTCACTCAAGGCAATCTAAGAGATTTTATGTCAAAAAAAGAATGACAATGAAATTATGGCATTTACCTAGTGATCATTTTTGATCTTTTTCCCCTAAAGTTAGTATGATAATTCTTGAAAGTCCTATAGGAAGGCATAAAAGAGGTGATGATGTTTGTCAGTAACAAGGCAGGTTATGCTAGTGTTTAAAACATACAAAGTCTAAACATACTTCATTTGTTTTCATGAAAATTATGCTGCTGAATGGGGCTGGATTACAGGTAGAAAGTCATTTACCTAGATACGGCGAGTACCCTAAGATTAGTTTTGTTTTGTTTTGTTTTTTGTTTTTGTTTTAGTTTTTCAGAATCAAGGTCAATTTTTCTGTTTTGGCATTATGTGTGAAAATAGGCACAGAGACCATGAACCAGATCGTAATGGTCACTGTGGCCATGATTGCTCCCAATGACTGCTAAAGGAAACACAAGAATGAATTTTCATTTTTTTTCCACTTTCCCTTCTCGCTGTTTAGGTTGATACATTGGGAATTGGGTGGAGGGGGGAAGTGTAGTTCCTACAGTTAAAAACATGAAATGTGATTCTCCCTTGTATTTGTGCATGTGCGTGTGTCAGAGGGTATGTGTGTGTGTCCAGGTGCACATTTAACAGAAAAAGATATGTACCCTGCAATAAAATGGAAGCCATTTTCCAGAAATATTTTATAGGAAACATTTACTAAAACATGAGAAAATACTGCTTGAATATATTTTATCTCTTAGAATCTTACATGTATTTCAGGTTCCAACTTGGTTACCATTTAAGAGGTTGGCTCTCTATCCTAGGGCTACAGCCTCATTAAAGTAGCCTTTTCATCCCCCATCACTCTTTTCTACTCTAGCACTTGGGAAAATCCTGTTTATGATAACAAAAAGTTATAGATGAATATATAGAACAGGGTGAGCTAGAAAAGCACATCACGTGTGGAGCAGATATAGAACACAGGGTAGCACTGTTCATCACTCTTCTGCAGTGTGAATTCCCTTTATCTAGTGGACTCTAAAACATTCCCTGTCTAAAGCTCTTATTTGTTTCTACAGGTAGATTGCATTTTCCCTTTTTAGGGTAGTCTTGGCTTTCCTTTCTAGAGTAATACTTTCCCCTTAGTTGCCATTAAAAATGTTTCTATTTCTCTCCTTTTGGTCCTGCTTCCTACATGAACACCTTATTGTCCTAGGCTCTCTAGTCAACATTGTCTTCTTATGGGAAAAATAAGTATCTTTGCTAGAGTTCTTAAATATAAAGACACTTTTCAAGTTACAGATGCATTTTTCAACTTGATTTTGTTTGTATATAAACTATATTTATTGTATTTATACGTAAACTATAACAAAATTTAATTTGTTTATGCATTTCTTTAGAAACACTATTAAAAGGCCTGTAGATTCTAGGGTGACCCACAATAGCCTGTTTATCCCATGATGTTTCTGAAGCATCGTACTATAGAATAGAAGTTCTGTTTATGTCTGTGCAAAACACATTTAAAGTTTCTATGTTTGATGGGACTCTAAATGTGTTTCCCACTTCACCCATGTATCCAGCATTCCCTCACCATGCCAACCCTCACAGAAGGGATTTCTTCCCAAACCTTTAACCATGTCTGTCCTATTGTAGAAACAAGGAATGTATATTCCTAAGCCAGTGGTGATGAGGGTCAGGAAAGGAGAAAGGATAAGAAACCTGAACTTTAATGAATATTGTTTTTTGTCTTCTCGCTCTCCCTGCATATTTCTTTGTTTTCCCAGTTCTGAGAAAGAAGAAAGCAACTGACCCTCTTTTCTGTTGGATCTATTTCCTTCTTTTTTTAAATATAAAGATGTTTATTCTGAGCCAAATATGTATGACTATGGCCCAAAGAGCCACCTCCAAGAAACCTTGAGCAAGTGGTCTTGCCATGGTTGGGTTATAGTTTGCTTTAACACATTTGGGGGAGATGGTAATTACATGTAAAGTCATAAATCAATACGTGGAAGGCATTCATTGATTTTTGCCTAAAAAGGCAAGACATTTCAAAACAGAGCGTTACAGGTTATAAGAGATTCTTTGACTTTTTAAAAATTTCACAGCATTATAGGGGTTACATTTTGGTTACATAATTTGTATTTGTACATTTTAAGTCAATGTTATAAGTATGCCTTTCCCCTAGAATATATGCATTGCACCTGTTAGGTGTGGGTTTACTCTATCTATCCTCCCCCTCCCTTCTTTTCTTTTTTCTTTTATTTGTCTTTATTTATTGCCTCTCTTCTTTTTTCTCCTTTTTCTGTCTTTTTTTTTGCAGTTTTTGGCTGGGGCTGGGTTTGAACCCACCACCTCTGGCATATGGGGCCGGCGCCCTACTCCTTTGAGCCACAGGTGCCGCCCACCTTTTTCTGTCTTACCTGGGAAGAAGGAGTTGAGTGAAGTTCTCTCATGGAAGCAGCCAAGCAGAATTTTATTTGCTTTTTTTTCTTTCCACCTCCCTTTATCTTTAAGGAATATAAATAATTTTGGATGTATTGGTGTATTAGCATATGCAAGTCACCAAAAATGATTACACAGTAAACAAATACACTAAATTGAAGCAATTAATGACATTTGTTCTTTGCTATTATTGGCAGTAGAAAATATTTTTTTATCTTTACTGCCAAAACTCATGTTAGTTTTTTAAAATTAACTTTGAACAGTTTTAATTACTTGCATTTAAAAATTTTTTTTAGCTATTCTAGAATGTATTTCAGGATTCTCTAAAGCTTCATGGATCTGCCGTTTTTTACTTAATGTTAAGAATTATCAATAGTTTTTATTTTAATGGAAAACATCCTAAAAAGAGGTAGAAAAATTACTTTATCTTTAACATTTCACCCATTTAAGTACATGCTTCCCTTACCTTGATCTTGTTGTCGAATAACAAATTCAAATTTCTAGAATGATATTTTGACTAGTTCTATTATTTGCTTGGACATGTATTTTTTTCAATTAATAAACTATTTTTTAGAGCAGTTCTAAGTTCATAGCAAAACTGAACCAGCACAGAGAATTCACAAATATTTCTTGGTCCCATACAGATATCCTCCACTACTATCAACATCCAGCACCAAAATGGTACTTTTGTAAGGCCCAGTAATTTAAGTTTTGACCAAACAGTGCATCATCATAACTAAGTAGGGTGATTTTTAAAGAAAGCTTCATTTCAACTGAGGTATTATTTTGGAGAGATTTGTTTGTGAAGTAATAGCATGTTTGTTGATTTGCCCTGCTTTTTACTTGATTATATTATTTTATTTTAGTTTTGAGGTGGAGTCTTGCTTTGTTGCCCAGAGCTGGCGTGCAGTGGCGTGATCATAGATTATTACAGCAACCACTAGGCTCAAACAATCTTCCTGCCTCAGCTTCCCAAGTACCTAGGATTATGCATTCAACCATGCCCAGCTAATTCTTTAATTTTTTGTAGGGACAGGGTCTTGTTACGTTGCCTCGGCTGGCCACTTGATTATTTTAATATTTTATAGACATGGCTTAACTTCATATTGCATTTTTCAAATTTTTTAAACTTTGTGTTTAAATCTTTGAGAAAATTTTAGTGACTTTCTAATTCCATGTCAATACATATATTTAGAAACTAAAATTACAATGTAGAATTACTGCTCTTAACTTTTAAGGATCATAATCTCAGTATTGATAGCTTTATGTATTGCTAATTCTTTTATACATATTGTGTTTGATTTAGTCTACTGATGGAGAATAATTCAAGGCAAAGGTATATTTTGCAAACCTAGGTTTTCAAGCCATCTACAAATTAAGGGCTATCTAGGAGTCATGATTATTGATATCAATCATGAAAGTGATATTTATAAACCAGATACATTGAATTTTGCCCTGCTCATTTTTAGTCCTGGCACATGTTAATATTTTATTTTAATAACTTTGTGTTTAATTTTTTTAACTTTATCCAAGAGTATATAGTTTTAAGTAATAAGAAAGAATTAGGGCCAGATGTGATGGCTCACACCTGTAATCCTAGCACTCTGGAAGGCTGAGGCGAGGTGGGAGGATTGCTTGAGCCCAGGAGTTGAATGAACAAAATAGCAAGACCATCTCTCTACAAAAAATTTAAAAATTAGCTGGGTGAGCTGGGTGGTGCACATCTGTGGTCCTAGCTACTCGGGGGCTGAGTTAGGAGGATCACTTGAGCCCAGGAGTTTGAGGGTGCAGTGAGCTATGATGATGCCACTGCACTCTAGCCCAAGCAACAAAGTGAGACCTGTCTCAAACAAACAAACAAAAAAAAATTAAAATTAAGACATATATGTAGGGGCAGTGCCTGTAGCTCAGTGAGTAGGGCGCCAACCACATACTTCAGGGCTGGTGGGTTCGAATCCAGCATCAGCCTGCTAAAAAGAAACAAAACAAATAAACAAAAAAGATATACATGTATTTTTAAAGCTTCTAATTTAGTGATATGGAGTACTTGGTATCACTAAGATATCAACTTAGTAAATGAGAAAAGAAAAGAAACAGAAAAGGTACAATTCATGTTGGAAAATAATTTAAAACTGGTTATAGAAACATAAAAATATTAGCTCAGTGGTTAGGGCACTGGCCACATTCTCCAGGGGTGGTGGGTTCGAACTCAGCCCAGGGCCTGCTAAACAAACAACAACAACAACAAAATAGCCGGGCGTTATGGCGGGCTCCTGTAGTCCCAGCTACCTGGGAGACTGAGGCAAGAGAATCGCTTGAGCCCAAGAGTCTGAGGTTGCTGTGAGGTATGATGCCATGGCACTCTACCGAGGGCAACAAAGTTAGACTCTGTCTCAATTAAAAATAAATAAAAAAAAATTAACAAATTTATGTAGTACAATAACATATTGATGAAGCAAAAAAAGTACTAAATTTCTAACTGTTGAACAAGTCTGAGAAAGTATAATAGGTGTATTTCAGCAAAATACTTTTTAATAATTATTTACAATGCTTTAAAACATTTATGATTGTGTTTCTAAAACTGTAGATGATAAACTAACATAAATCTTGAGATGGAATATTTATTTTGTGAATCTGATTTATGACTTTATGAGAAAAATATGTAAGGAGAAACTCTTTGCTAAGAGTTATAGAAGCATTTTTGAAAAACAAAAAAATGGTAATAATTTTAAAATCAAAAGTAGCAAACTTTAAAGAATTGGCTATTTGCATCATTTCTACATCTGCAAAAAAGAAATTAATAATTATGTTTTTATTTTAAATGTCTATACTTACTAAGGAAATTTAGAAAATAAAAATTATCCGGCAGTTTTATAAAGAGACATAAATGTTTTAAGTATCATATAAGCTCCATTATTTTCAGATTCTAAAATGCTATTTGAGGAACAAATTTTCCTTTCCTAAAATACATGATAAAACACTTGGACCAAAAATAAGTATTTTCTTCTGATTGAGAGTTACATGAATTTTAATGGCATTTTTGATATGGAACTTTATGTTCATGGAGGGCAAAATAAAATGTTAAGGAAATGTTAGATAACTCAAGGAAAAAATATATGTTAACCAAAGACCTAAAATATGTTGGTACATTTGACCCATGTGAACATTATGTTTAAGAAAGGAAAGACTGTACAGAATCTTGGCAGGGCCAATTTTTGAAAAAAAAAAAAATCTTATTCTATTTCTATTTCCAGGTAAGAAAAAGAAAAAAAAATCTACACAGAGAAGCAAGATATTTCAGAATTATTGGTCTCATGAGGCAAAAACACTTGGTTATAAATTATTGTGTTCTATATTTTACTGAGGGAGCTTTATATAATTCTTGTTGTGAATTAAGGAAGTTATTATTACTTGTTATGGAGTGCTCTTCTCTCTTCCATTTTTTAATGAACATTTTCTGCACATTGCACACCAAGGAAGAAACGGACTTTTTATAAATAGTTTTATAATAGGTATTGCTGACCTGTTTTTGGTCTTCCTGGTTAGGGGAATCTTTAAGAATCGTAAAGCATTTGGCTCGGCGCCTGTGGCTCAATGGGCTAAGGCGCCAGCCATGTACACCTGAGCTGGTGGTTTCGAATCCAGCCCGGGGCACACCAAACAACAATGACGGCTGCAACCAAAAAAAATGGCCAGGCATTTTGGCAGGAGCCTGTAGTCCCAGCTACTTGGGAGGTGGAGGCAGGAGACTCACTTGACCCCAGGAATTGGAGGTTGCTGTGAGCCTGTAGTCCCAGCTACTTGGGAGGTGGAGGCAGGAGACTCACTTGACCCCAGGAATTGGAGGTTGCTGTGAGCTGTGATGCTACAGCACTCTACCCAGGGTGACAGCTTGAGGCTCTGTCTCAAAAAAAAAAAAAGAATCGTAAAGCATTCAACTGATCCAGCAGTGTCCATATGTTGCAGTTTTCTAAGATGTGTTTGTTTTTTTTTAAACTTAATAAAGATTACAACAGATGTTATTGAGAGTGGCTGAGTCCACCACAATAAGGAGAATTCTGTCATTTCCAGTGTACACAACCAAAGCTAAAGATTTGACTGCTATTTACTTAAGGAAACTGGTCCTAACAAGTGATGTCTAAATAAATCGTACTGTTCCAGACAGTGTTTTTCTGTGTGCCCAGGTTGCTTTTTTTTTTTTTTAACCTAGAAAGTTTACTTTTTACTTCAAGTGTCAAGTTTAGTCTTAGTCTTCATTTTTATTTTTAACTGATCCTCATTCTGTGTTTCTGCAGCAGCTTCACTTTCCTCTAATTTGCTCTTCTTTCTAACTTGGCACACACTTTATGCTCATTTTGTTGCACAAATGTGACTTCTATTGATAAAAGAAAATACTAGTAAAGTATGCAAATAGTTTATCTGTGTGCCTGTCAATGGCTACCCATTGCAATCAGAATGAAATTTATGCTATGCCACATATGGCCCTGGTAATAGGACCTCTTACCTATTGTTTTGGCCTCATGTTAAGACCACTCTCACCCTGGTTCACTGGACTTCTTCCTTCTAACTCTTCACTGTACTAAGTAAAGGGCTTTGTCTTAAGGGCTTTGTCTAGTTGTTTGGAGTATTGAGCTGAAATTTGAATGATGAAAATGGACCTTGAACACTTTCCTCCAGATTGTTGTGTAGACAGCACTTTTTCATCATTCAAATCTCAGCTCAAATATCCCTTCCTCAAAGAAGTCTTCCTGGACCATCCATCTAAAGCAGCCTCTACCCCTTACAATCCTGTATAGTTTCTTCCATTACTTTTATTTTTTTCATTGAATTTTCTGCTATTTAAGTTCTGTTGTTTACTTAATTTTTGTATTACAGTGTAAGCTCTGTTCCCATATTACAGTGAGGGGCAATCTTTGTCTGGCTTGTTGGCTATTGTTTTGTTAGCACCTAAACCAGTATTTGACACATATAGGTACTCAATAAATTATAGTTGAATGAATGAGTGAAGAAATATTAAATAAATTTATAACATAGGGTGATGGACAGTGCCTGTGGCTCAGTGAGTAGGGCGCTGGCCCCATATACTGAGGGTGGTAGGTTTGAACCCAGCCCCAACTAAACTGCAACAAAAAAATAGCCAGATGTTGTGATGGGCACCTGTAGTCCCAGCTACTCGGGAGGCTGAGGCGAGAGAATTGCCTAAGCCCAAGAGCTGGAGGTTGCTGTAAGCTGTGATGCCACGGAACTCTAGCAAGGGCAAGAAAGTGATACTCTGTCTCTAAAAAAAAAAAAAAAATATATATATATATATATATATATATATATATATATATACACACACACATATATAAAAAACATAGGGTGAGCAATTTGTTGCTTCTTGACTTATTTAATAACAGCATAACAACATGATCATAAACTGGGTAAGAGGGTATTCACTTACATTACAATAATTAAAGAGTTTTCATTGTAGTTTTTTCCATATGTATATATATTTTCACTATATTTATTTTTTTTAATTTTTATTAAATCATAGCTGTGTACATTAGTGTAATCATGGGGCACTATGTGCTGACATCATATACAATCTGAAATATTTTCATCAAACTGTTTAACACAGCCTTCATGGCATTTTCTTAATCACTGTATGAAGACATTTGTATTCTGCATTTAGTAAGTTTCACCTGTACCCTTCTAAGATGCACCGTAGGTGTGATCCCACCAATCGCCCTCCCTCCACCGCTCCTCCCTGTTCCCCTCCCCTCCCTTGCCCTTTTCCCCATATTCTTGTGCTATAATTGGGTTTTAGCCTTCATATGAAAACTATAAATTAGCTTCATAGTAGGGCTGAGTACATTGGATACTTTTTCTTCCATCCTTGAGATACTTTGCTAAGAAGAATATGTTCCAGCTCCATCAATGTAAACATGAAAGAGGTAAAGTCTCCATCTTTCTTTAAGGCTGTATAATATTCCATGGTATACATATTTTCACTATATTTAAACTTTTTGATACTTCACTTTTGTCTAATTAATATTGCCAAACATTTTCCCAATTTCTCCTAGTAAACCCAGTTATTTTAATGACTTCGTAATATACCACACTGAATTGATTTTTTGGGGGGAGGGGACAGAGTCTCACTTTGTAGCCCTCGGTATAGTGCTGTGGTGTCATAGCTCACAGCAACTTCAAACTCTCCGGCTTAAGTGATTCTCTTCTCTCAGCCTCCCAAGTAGCTGGGACTATATGCCCCCACCACAATACCCGGCTATTTTTGTTGTTGTTGTTTTTATTGTTGTTTGGCAGGCCTGGGCCAGGTTTGAACCTACCAGCCCCAGTGTATGTGGCCAGTGCCCTAATCCCTGAGCTACATGCACCCAGCCAAAATTTATTATCTTATACACTTATATTCCCTTAAAGCTTCTCCTGTAAATTTTCTTAATGAAAGGATTAAGTTCTATTCTTTAGCTGTGTATCCTCTGGATAACATAATAACAACAACTATAGATTTGAAAAAAGTTTTATTTTGATGTTACTAGGCATTTTTCTAAACCTGCATTTAGAAATGGCTATTGTACTTTTCCCAAACAAGAAGCCTTTGCTACCTAAAAATTCCTATTAGATAAGCCATATATATTTTTCTTCTTTTGTCCAGTCAAGTAACGCATCCCTAGCTTACCTTTCTCATGTCATATCTTCTGCATGTTTTTTCATTGTTATATATTCTAATAATAATTTCATCTCAGTAGGAATTCATTCAATTTATTAATCAAAGATTTATTAGGTATCTATATATATACAAGCTACTTGTCCTGTTATTAGATATATAGCAGTGATTAAACAAAATAAAAATCTCAGCCCTCATAGCACTTCCCTCTAATAAATAAGATGAATAAATAATTGTAGTTTAGAGAGTTGTAAGTGATAAAAAGAAACAAAATACGGAAGAGGATAGATTAAATATGAGAAATATTGAAACTTTTGCTAGGTTGATCAGGGAAGACTTCACTGTAAAGGAAATTCTTGAGAAAAGACCTGAAAGAGAGTAAGGAGATGAGCCATTCATCCACTTGCAGAAGAACAGCCAGGAGGCCATTTAGAAAGTATGGGTCAGGAGATTGGGAGCACAGAGTTTATAATGTAAGGGAAGAAGTCAGAGAGGTAATAGAGAACACAATCATGTTAACAAATGTTTGTTTGGGTTACCTAATAATCTTTCTTTATTTTTTAATTTCCCACAGAATTATGTTTCTGTTTTTTCTAGCTCTGTACAGAATTACATGTTTTTCTTTTTATGAATTCAATAAGCAGTTTTAAAAGTCTGCCATTTGTTACCATTTTTGAGTGATAATATACATCAAAAATTTGTGCTTGGTTGGGCGCCTGTAGCTCAGTGAGTATGGCGCAGGCCACATACACCAAAGCTGGCCAGTTCGAGCCTGGCCTGGGTCTGCTAAACAACAATGACAACTGCAACCAAAAATAGCCAGGAGTTGTGGTGGGGGCCTGTAGTTCCAGCTACTCCGGAGGCTGAGGCAAGAGAATCATTTAAGCCCAAGAGTTTGAGGTTGCTGTGAGCTGTGATGCCACAGCACTCTACTGAGGGCAATATAGTGAGATTCTATCTCAAAACAAAAACAAAAACAAAATTATGCTTGTAGGAAAACACGTTATCTTCTTTTTCTATTTGCCATCTAACTTCATGATTTAAAAGTAATTAGCATTATTGCTTCTTAGACTGCAGATCTTCACCACTACTCCAAAGAGTATGATTAGCTATTCGATTTCCTAGTACTGCTTTATATAATGTTATCTTGTCATTTTCTAGTTTTTCTTGCAAAATTCTGAATTTCCACCATTGAAGCATCATTTAAAATTAATAGCTTTCATTGACATCTTTTAAAAAATAAACCCAAGTTTAAGAAAATGAACAACCAAACCTTAACAGTTATGACTTTATTAGGTTTTCTTCCAGACTTTTACTTGCTCTGGCTCTCTGTCCAGCCAAAGTAAATTATTTGCCTTTTATGAAATGACCAGGAATCTTAGCAAATAAATTAAAACTAATTGTGGAATGACAGTAGATATTTAACTCAAATTGATTCTAATGAATTGAAGGGCTAGAATTAATAGTATGTCGCTGCATAGACATTTGCAGTCAAAGGATTTCACTGGTTAGCTTCCCCACTGAATAATCATGTAGCTCTTTCTTTTTCTTTCTTTTTTTTTTTTTTTTGCAGTTTTTTCCTGGGGCAGGGCTTGAACCTGCCGCCTCCGATATATGGGGCCAGCACCCTACTCCTTGAGCCACAGGCACTGCCCTCTTATAGCTCTTTCTGAACTTCAGTTTCCTTATCTGTGAATGGGAATCAAATTGCCTACGTTAGAGGCTCACTAATAAACTGTTTTGAGAAAATAATGGAATAATATATATACATAAACACTCTCAAATACAGTATTTAGTGCCATTCAATGTAAGTATTATTGTTGTTTATCCTATTAGGTCACCTTATCTTTTAAAATTTTATTTAATAAATTTTAGTGTTCATTGGTTTTTGTATATCTGGATAATTTCCAAGGTGTTTTTCCCCCCCTTTGGACTGAAGGTCCTTTAATAGATCTCTTGTGAAGCGATTCCTGCAATGTAAATAGACAAGTCTTTGCTGTCACCCCACAGTGCTATTGCTATTTTACTCTCAGTTGCAGTGGCCTCTGACATATACCTCTGTAAGAATTTGTTTGCCCTCACTTTGAAGACAGTTGTTAGTGATTGGGAATAGACTTGGTTGGAACTTGTTAGTTTCATTCAACCTTTATTAGAGAGCACCCAGAAGCAGCAGTGCACCACTTCCCCACCAACATTCTTTGACCTATCCAGGAAATAAAATATTCTTTTAGAAAATCTTTATTTATTCAAAAGTTTTTGAAGCACTATGTTAAGGGGAAATAATGGTATGGACTCACCAGCACAGGGCAACAGGAAGGTTTGAGGAGGAGATTTCTAGAAAGGCATATTGCTGCTGGGTGTGGAGCATCCAGGCCACCTATAACAATTTTTGTTTTAAGTTTTCTGAATTTAGAAGAATCAGAATAGAGCAGTGGTCCCTAAATTTGGTTGTGCATTAGTCACTTGGGAGCTTTAAAAATCCTGATACCCAGCTTATACCTCATACTAATTATAAAGCAGAATGTTTGGGAGTGGGAGCCAGGAATAAGCAGTTTTAAAGATGGCCAGGTCATACCAATGTGCAGCAAAGTTAGGGAACCACAGGACTATGTGACATAGCCTCCATTGTTTTACTGTATGTTACTGTTTCTTAGTTTAGCACTGTTAGCGAGTTTGATAATCCTATCACTAAAAATATTTTAAAATGACAGGTAATGTTGCTCAAGTAGACTTATGGTCTACATTTTTTTAAAAGTGTGCGTTACATAGTCTTATGTTGCTTTGTTTCACTGCTGTCACATTTGAGATGTATTTATGTTATTGTTTTTCCCATTTTCTACAGATAATTTCTTGACAGATTTAAATTAAATCATGCCTTTGTAATTTAAGACACAATAAAATCATGTCTACAGGTATTAACTAGTTAGGAGTTTTGTTTCGTTGTTTCATTTACATAGCTATTTTCAGAACTGACAGCCATTTGTTTTTCCAAATCCATTTTTATTTTTCTCCAGTGTAGTAATAAACTGTTACAAGTTAGCTTAAATTTATGAAGTCTAAATAAAATGACTATTTAATTATATCATAGCCACATTAATATTTTCTAATATGTAAGATGGTGGGTATGTGTGACAAAAACTATACCTGTGGCATTATTTAATAATATTAATATTTTCTAATTATTCATATGTTAATAAGAATTTCCCCAAATATTATAGTTTATTAAGTCAATCTCAAATATTAAAAAGGAATTTTAAGTCTACAAAGGAGAATTCCTATGTAACTTGGTTCTAATGTTGACAAGAGCTACCTTTGGTCATATGTACTTGAGTATTTGCCTAAGGCTTGACATAGTTCAAGTGGTTCCAATATTATCTTTAAAATAATAGAAATTCTATTTTTATTTATAAACAATTATTTCATATTTATGTGAAATATGTGATGAAAAATGCAGAACATGAATTGATGCTCTGTGAATTTTTTCTTTGTTATTTAAAATTAAAGAACATGGCCTTATTTTCTCTGTCAGAGTATTATAAATATGGAAATTTCTACAGTGCATGTATTTGGTTTAATTCATAACATTCAGTCATCCAATTTTTGGTTTGGGTCTTTTGTTTTTCTTGTTTCGTATTTTTTATTTTGTTTTGTTTTCAGCCATCATTTTGTCTTATCATCTTCATTTCTAGAGCAACCTGACAACAATACTGATACTACTGAATTGGGCATCCTTGTCATTCCTGAGATTAGTATCACAAATGTGGTCGGAGAGAAAAGCGGGAATGGGGAAAAAGGCAAAACACTAGGAGAGATTGATGCTCAGCATATACAGGGTGTGCAGGAAACAGCGACAGATCCTAGAACTGAGAGCAAAAGCTTGCCAGAGATCAGGAGGCAAAAATCTGTAAGAAAAATGATGGAGGATGGAATAAACTCACCTGGCAGAGTCCAGTTTTAGTAGAGCACTTTATAGCTGCACTCCAAGGTATCTCAAGGCAAAGGGCCACTGATGCATGTTAAGCAACAGTTGCATAGTCACAAAAATTTTGCATGTCATCTAATAATCCAAATGCATGAATTATGCACAACATTTCAATGACTCCTAATGCTGTTTGGAATGGTCATATCTATACTGTCTCTGCATAATAATGAAAAATGCAGAAAATTGCTTCTAAAATAATTTTCTGCTTATGTTTGTTTCATCTTTGAATTTTTTCCATCTTTTATTTGAAGGATAATGTCTACATCATTTTAGCAAGTTTGAGCTTCTGATAATTTTTTTAATTTGATAAAATAATCTATAGCATAGAATGCAACCTTCTAAAAAAATCTCTTTATAATATTCAAATACTATTTTTCAAAAAGTTCCTAAGTAAGAGGAGCTTACACTGATTTGAGTATATACTGCAGAAGGGTTTACTCTAGTTTTACTATGTGTTAATTTTTCTAATTATTTCTGATCTCGCATAAATAATAGGAGAACTCTTTCTAAAAACATAGTGGGGTGTGTTTATGGCATGCTTTTTGTTTAATATACTCTACACTAATGTCATTTAATTACAATGAACTATTTTGGACATTTTTTAGAATAAATGTTTTGATTTGTCCTTTGATTTTATTCTATAATTTGTTGACTTATGAAATTATGCTAAAGTTGATTTATTTGAAATATAACTGATATGGTATTAATCATTTAAAAGGAATTGCTTACAATGCTTAATGTTAATTAATCTTTGTCATTTCTTTGTTTAGGAAATACAGAATTAACAGGTCAAGAAGAACTGATGGAAATATCTGAAGTTGACGAGGGATTTTATTCCAGGGCTGCATCTAGCACCAGCCAGTCGGGTTTATCAAACAGTAGTCACAATTATAGTAACAAGACAAGTGTAGGAAAGAACCAGAGACGGTCAGGAGGAAGCAAAACTGGAGGAAAAGAGAAAGAAACTACAGGGGAATCTTGCAAAGATCACTTTGCTCGAAAACAAACTCAGAGAGCCCAAAGTGAGAATCTTGAGCTTCTGTCTTTGAAGAGACTTACTTTAACAACCAGCCAATCCCTACCTAAGCCTAGTAGCCATGGTTTGGCTAAGACCGCGGCGTCTGTATTTAGTAAATCCTTTGAACAAGTCAGTGGTGTCACAGTCCCACACAATCCATCATCTGCTGTTGGTTGTGGGACTGGGACAGATGCCAATAGGTTTTCCGCTTGTAGTCTCCAAGAAGAAAAGCTTATTTATGTTTCAGAAAGAATAGAACTTCCAATGAAACATCAATCAGGTCAGCAGAGACCTCCTAGTATTAGCATTACTCTATCCACAGATTAATTTGTAAACTATTTTTCTCCCATAACCAGTGAATCTGAAAATACACCTTTGCTTCTTTATGAAAGTTCCCTGAGTCTTTCATCCATGTCCCCGACTGGAGCTCTGATGTTTTAATTTCTGAAGGCTCCTTTGGCGTTATGAAGGGAATAATATCTAGGTTGCACTAAGTTAAAATATAGTTTTGTTATTTCTTTGGTTGTGATTTTTCCCCCCTTGGTTTGAGTCGTTCTTTTTTTTCTTTTTTAATTGTTACTGTTGCCCTTAGATTATCAGTGTGACAATAAATTTTGGCAGGTTATCTAATCAAGTTGGTTATATCTGATGTGAGTTGGTGAGTTTTTTTGTTTTTTTTAATAATTCCTATTTTGGTGGCTGTCGGAGTCAAAAGGAGTCTCCATGAATGGGAAACTGTTTTATAAAGGATAGAATAGAGGCACAGCTCCAGGAATTCCACAGCTGGCCAGTGAGGAAGCCAGTCTGAGAAACAAGCATGTGAAAGCACAAAAGTGATGTATGTGAAAAGTTCCTGATGGAAATGTTTGTAACAAGATCATCTTTAAGATTAGAACAGTTTGTTTAAGGCACTGAAAAATACTTGGGAACTCAGTACCTACACTATTATATGATTCTAGGGGATGAGTGCAGGCATTTCTGTTATCTTTAGAATATTTTTATGTCAAAAATCAGATTGCTGGTAGGTGTGTTGAAGTGTTTGATCTGGATATAGCAAGTGAAGATACCTTCTAATTCCTAAGGTGTAATAGGCCATAAAGCTGATTTACCCTGCTGCTCAACTTTGAAAACCCTAATTAGCTTGGATTCCTATAATCCAGAGCACACATCATTGAAGACTTCTTGGAAATCATTGTAAATCTTGCAACACAGCTCTCAAGATAGCAGTATCAACTATATACTATTAAATTGTTTGTCTGTAAATGAAGAAAATTAGATAAACTTTTCATCTAGAAAATGTCATTAAAAATATAGTAAAATATGGACAAAGAACATTTATATATTAACTGATTTAGGGTTGTTTGTATTTGTGCTCTTAAATCTAAAATATGAAAAAAATGAAATGTTTCTTATTTGTGAACAGGCCCATTTTAAATGTTCTTATTATGATGTAAAAGGGATAATCAATTTACTGTCTCCTAACCAGAATATAAAAATGAAACAGGTGGTATGGCAGGAGCTAAACAAACTTTAATGTTACTGTACAAGACTATCTAGATGGACATAAAATTTGATGTTTGCCAGTGGTAGTCCTTTTGTCTATGGTTGAAGTTCCCTGTAAGGCAAGCATACTTCAGTGATAATTTGGAGTGAGAAAGAGAAAGCAGACCTGAAGCGGAGAGACAGTGGACTAGGGAGGAAGCCTGGGATGCTTTCCAGTTGTTGGGCTCTTTCACTTTTAGTATACTATCTACAGAAGAAAGATATGTGAAAAACTTGTGTGTTTGCAAAAGTGCCAAAACATTTATACTCTGAATCTAGTTCTGACTACAACGGCTTTGGCTACTAGTTTAAACCTCATTCTTCAAAAAGCATGAACTAGTTTTCATTCAGTAACTCTGAATACAACATGGTTGTTAACACAAATGAATTTGATTTTTTAGTTCCAGTAACAGAATGGAGTAAGATCTACTGGCATGAGTTGTAGTCAAAAACTCTAAGACAACCAGGCAATGAAAGTTGGTATTGCATTGATTTAACAAGAATGCTGTGTATAATTTAAAATATTTGTAAGATAACACCTATTGTCCTTTTGTAATCTTTAAAAACAAATCACCTATGCATAATTATTAACAGTATTCATATTAATAACTAATTTAAACAATTGGCATTTTAAGCAAGTTGAGGTGCTTAGGAAACAGAATAGAACTGAGGAAACATTAGCTGGCACAGGTGAGAGATCAGATTTTAATCTTCTACTACTGTAATGGAACCTTATTTTGATACTATTCTAGACCTTTGCTACTCAGGTGGTCCAGACCATTCAGTAGGATTGGCATCACCCAACATCTTGTTACAAACGCAGGATTTCAGGGCGATTCCAGATCTACTGCATCAGAATCTGCATTTTAACAAGATCCTCAAGTGATTTGTATGCACATTGAATTCTTCAGAAGCGGTTGTCAGAGTACAAACAAATTACTTCTCTAAAAATGTTATTTTTAGAATTCCTAGTGGTCTCACAACCCTAGATCAAATATGTCAGATACTAGATCATTATCACCTTCATTGGTTTAGACAGCTAATTAATTTTTAATAATATTGACACATGGCTTCTTAAGGCCTCTAATTCTAAATTTCTAACAGTCCTCATTTATTTTTATAATAAAAGTGTAACATTTTGTACTTTTCTTATTATAGCAGAGCTATAAATGCCTGCAATTTTAAGTATGAAAAAGAATACCACCCTTTAATACAATATACAACAAATTTGCACTTGTATGTTCTTTTTAAAAATTTCTGAAGCCTTACTCAGCGAGGTGGCTTTGAATTTTACTCCAGCTGATTTATACCAATTGACTTTCTGGACTATGGAATTATGTTAGTAAAATTCTTTTATAGTACCTTTGATAACATTTCAAATAAGGATTATACATTAAAGATTTTATAGAAATTATGAAAATTGGATAATATTAACTGTGGCAACAATCGTTGCAATTTCTACTACTGTCTCCCCACTCATTCTTCAAATTTGAATTTGGATGGCTTTTGTAGGTCACTTTCTTTTATTAAAGGTGACCATGATCACCACCCTCCTTTGTGTCCAGAATAAAACGTTTATCATGAGAAGGATTCTGTACAAAAATTGCAGCTCCTTTCCACACTTTAAACCTTTAAGGATTGTTAGAATCATCCAGCCTATCACTTTTGAAAACCCAACTTCCTAGGGTGTTTTAGAGAAACTGGAGCCAGCACTAGCCTTTTTGAATCCAAGTAGGGAGAGAAACAAAGTAAACTTGCCAAAGGAATATCCCAGAGTGTCCAAGGTAATGTCTTCCCTTCTCTCCCTGAAGCCACAAGAAAGCACCCTGGAATCCATTGTATACCACCCTGGAAACTTTTTGTTGTTGTTGTTGAGACAGAGTCTCACTTTATCGCCCTCGGGGGAGTGCCATGGTGTCACACAGCTCACAGAAACCTCCAACTCTGGGGCTTAGATGATTCTCTTGCCTCAGCCTCCCGAGTAGCTGGGACTACAGGCGCCCGCCACAACGCCCAGCTATTTTTTTTCTATTTTTGCAGTTCGTCCGAGGCCAGGTTTGAACCCACCACCTTCGGTATGTGGGGCCGGCGCCCTACTCGGTGAGCCACAGGCGCCGCCCCACCCTGGAAACTTTTAAGGCAAGCTCTGTTGACTTGAAGAGTAGAAATTTTCAGTCTGTGATGACTGAAGTTTGTTTTGAAAAAGCAATATTTCATTGCACTTTTCAATTGTGAAGCAACTGCTCAGCAAACATTATTCATTTTTTAAAAAGTTGAATAAAAGGAAAGTATATTTTTTAAAACCAAAATAGATCAAAATGATCCCAGTTTTAAGGGATTTTGCCTATTTTGGAAAAATAAAACTAAAGTGTTTAAACTTAAATTACGGAGAAAAGATGTACTTATTGTGAGACATAATTTTAAACAAATGTTTAAAATAAGGAAGGTTAACATTTTGAGTCTATAGGCACAGTAAGTCTTTATTAAAGGGAAGCAAATCAAGGAAATATATATGCTGAATAATGTCACTGAAAAAATATTTTTTAAAAATCACTTAGAAAAATAATTTGGGAGTACTTTAAATATTGTAGATAAAGTTTAATGTATAATAATGTCTTCCCAATCTTTGGATGGAAAATTAAAACTTTATTCATACTTTACCGAGCATGAATTTATACTTTTAGATTTGTTGCTAAGTAAAACTATACTCGATACTTGGAGTTATTCAGATTTACGTTTAATATTGTTAAATTTGTCATCAGAGAACATAAAGATGTTGTCTTCTGTACTTTGTAACTTGCGCTTATCTAAAGAGACTAGCAGTGGACCTTTTGGAAGATGTCTGTGTTTTTTATAGTAAAGTATGTGTATCTTAATAAGTTTTTATTGTAAACTCAAGATCCTATTTCACATATTGTTGCTTTCTCTTATATGGAGTTTACTGTGTACCTCTTATCTTTACTTCTAGTCATGGGGTGATACTAATTTTTTCATAGTAATATACTTGTTTCTTATTGTATTTCTAGAAGAAAATAGAAGCACTCCTGAATAACGAACTATGATTTTGGATATTTTTATGTGTTCCCTACCTTTTTAAGGTTATGGAAATAAACTGGAGTTTAGTTTTTTTGAATTTTTGTATATGTGTCAATGTTCTGTATGTGCAGTACTTTATACCATGAGTGTTGCCTCTTGTTTTATTGAAATAAAAACTGAAAAAACATTTTTTCCTGATCACTTTACTCATTTAAAGATCATTATAAAAGTTTGTAAAATTCATGATATGAAGTAATAAAGGAGAAAGACTTAGTTGAGTCGAGCCAATGAGAGCTTTAGGGTGTAAGTGATAAGACAATGACATCTCTTGCTGGCTTTGTACTTTGTGTTGTCAAGAAGTATGGCAGGCTTGTTAGTATGCAAAGAAGAAGAGCTCCATGGGCCATGCCTCAATGGCTGGTTACTTGTCATGCTGGAAAACAGGCAGATTACCCTTTTACCTTTACTATGAGTCTTTATCCCTTAAGCACAGATTATATGCCCCTAGTACCTAGATAGGCTTTGTCATGGTAGATATTTAGACATTTAATGAATAAATGAGTTAGGTTGATATTAACTTTGGAAAAGAATCAGGGATAAGGTCTTCAATATGTTATTTTACAGTGAAACTTTAGAATTTCATTTATTTGCTCTAGGAAATCTCGAGGGGAATTACATGAATTACATTATTGTGCATTAGAAACAAGACTATCTTAGATACTTAAGTTTCTCTTTGTGTAGTTGATTACATTTTTGAATAATTTCATTTTATCTAAGGAACTAAGTAATTTAGGAAATATATTCTAAACTACTCTTAGAAGAGTACTTGTAGAGAACCAGAGCAGTGATTTTGTAAGCAATGTGTTAGTTAGCCCTATGAGAAATACACATTCTTCTGGTGACTTCAGTATTTCTAATAAATAGTGGAATTACCTATAGAATATTAACAGAATTATTTTATAATTATATAGAAAGACTTTTATAAATAAGTCTAATCATTTGGTTATTTCTCCTGCATTCTATTATTACGGTGGTAGTAGTAGCTAATATGTACAGCTAAAGTTGTCTTATTTAATCCTCAAAACAATCCTGTAAAATGAGTAGAATCCCTGTCTTACAAAAGAGGAAACTGAAACTCTGAACAGGGTCAGTGACTTGCCTAGTGTCACCTACCTGCTGGGAGGCAAAGCTAGGCCTTGAACCCTGCCAGGTCTTATGACTTTCATTTTTTTTTTAAATTATTTTTTATTGAGTCATAACTGTGTACAATAATTCGGTCTTGCAGTACAGTGTGCGGGCTTCACATACAATCGGAGATATTTTTATCAACCTGATTAATATAACATTCATGATATTTTCTCATTTACTATGTGAAAACAATTTTGATCCATATTTAGAAGTTTTCTCTTGACCCTTCACATATGCACCACAAGTGTGATCTCACCCTTTATCCTCTCTCCCTCCTCTTCCCTCCCTCACCCCTTTCCCCATCTTATTGTGCAGATAAAGTGTGGCAGGTGATGAGGTCCACAGTGCCCTTAATAATCAAATAAGAATGCTTACTTGGGCAGCACCTGTGGCTCATCGAATAGGGTGCCGGCCCCATATACTGAAGGTGGCGGGTTCAAACCCTGCCTCTACCAAACTGCAAAACAAAAAAATAGCTGGGCATTGTGGCAGGTGCCTGTAGCTACTTGGGAGGCTGAGGCAAGAGAATCGCCTAAGCCCAAGAGTTGGAGGTTGCTGTGAGCTGTGTGACACCAAGGCACTCTACCAGGGCAATAAAGTGAGACTTTGTCTCTATAAAAAAAAAAAAAAAAAGAATGCTTACCTGACTTCTCAATAACATTAAATGCCTAAGTTGCAATGGTAGGTTGAAATATTGATAATACTGCCTTGCTAAGTCACTTCGAGCACATGTAATGTCTGATGGTGTCAATTTGACTGCCTGCACTTGGAAGATAATGCACTGGAAGTGGCACACCACCAGACTAAAGCCAGGCATGTGTACAAATAGTGAGAGCATGCATATGTTAATTTTATGGGACATTGTGACACAACATTGTCATCTACAAAGCTCACGTTTGAGGACCATGCAATCAAGTTCCACAAAAAAAAACATTTCAATTATTAGATTGAAACACTAAAGCTTGGACAATAAAAAGAAGAAATGGTATATTGAATGTCAACAGCCAAAGAAGACACAAAATGGTCAACAAGCACAGAAAAAGATCTTCCATATCATTAGTCATTAGGGAAACACAAATCAAAACCATAAGAAGATATGACTTCATACACACTAGCGGAGCTAGAATAAAAAAGACAGTGTTGATAACTTTTCCAAGAAGGTGAAGGAACTGCAACCTTCATACACTGCTAAAGGGAGTGAAAAATGGTGAACTACATACCCCAGTAATTCTGGGTAGTGTTTAATTTTCTGAAAAATTTTGCCTGAGATCTGTATGATTTCTTCCTTGTTTGATAAAATTCACCAAGGAAACTTAATGTCCTAGACTTTACTTTATGGAAGGTTGTTGATAACAAATCTATTTCCTTTAACTGAGATAGAGCTATTCATATTTTCTGTTTCTTCTTGTGTCAATTTTGGTGATTTGTATTTTTCTAGGAATTGGTTCATTTCATCCTGAGCTGTCGAATTTCTTGGCATAAAGTTTTTCATATTTGCTTACAATCCTAATCTAAGTTGTATCTATAGTTATAATTGCTTTTTTATTCTTGATAATAGTTTTTGTAAGTTCTCTCACTTTTTTTGATTATCAGTTTAGGGTTGTTTCTTGTTTTTTGCTGTTACACATAAAACTGTCATGAACATTTGTGTACGAGTTTTTATATATGCCTAGGAGCAGAATTGCTGGGTTATGTGGTTCACTCTGTGTTCCACCTTTGAGGAACCATTGTTTTCCACAATGGCTGCACCATTTTTCACTCCCTTTAGCAGCGTATGAAGGTTGCAGTGTGTATGAAGTCATATCTTCTTGTGGTTTTGATTTGTGTTTCCCTAATGACACTGAAGATCTTTTTCTGTGCTTGTTGACCATTTGGTGTCTTCTTTGGCTGTTGACATTCAATACACCATTTCTTCTTTTTATCGTCCATGCTTTAGTGTTTCAACCTAATAATTGAATAAATTTATCTCCAGGTCCCTAGGATTTTGTCCTCTGTTTTCTTCTAGAAGAAGAAATATGTTTTATATTTATCTATTTTACGGTTTGACTTAATTTTTGTGCATGATTTGAAGAAAGGGTTAGTGTTCATGACAGTTTTATGTGTAACAGCAAAAAACAAGAAACAACCCCAAACTGATAATCAAAAAAAGTGAGAGAACTTACAAAAACTATTATCAAGAATAAAAAAGCAATTATAACTATAGATACAACTTAGATTGTCTCAGTCTGTTGTCCAGGCTAGAATGCCATGATGTCATAGCTGACAGCAGCCTCAGACTCTGAGGCTCAAGCTATCCTCCTGCTTCAGTCTCTTGAGTAGCTGCAACTACTATGCCTGGCTAATTTTTCTATACTTAGAAAATAAAACTCAGGCTGGTCCTGAGTTTAAGTTGTCCTTCCACCGTGGCCTCCCTTTGTCACCCTCTGTAGAGTACTGTAGCGTCATAGCTCACAGCAACCTCAAACACCTGGGCTCAAGTGATCCTCTTGCCTTAGCCTTCCAAGTAACTGGGACTACAGGCACCCACCACAACATCTGGCTGTTTTTTTAGAGACAAGATCTCACTATGGCTCATGCTGATTTCGAACTTGTGAGCTCAAGCAATCCACCTGCCTTGACCTTCCAGAATGCTAGGATTACAGGCATGAGCCACCACACCCTGCCCCCAAAATACTTTCTAATATAAACATTTAAAGCTATACTTTTCTCTCCAAGCATTGATTTACCAGCATTCCACATATTTTTAGGTGTTCTATCTTTATTCTGTTCAAAATAATTTCTAAATTCATTCTAATTTCTTTTTTGACACTTGGCATTTTAAAGCATGTTGTTTAATTTCCAAGTATTTGAGGCTTCCTAGATATCTTATTTCTATTGGTTTCTAATTTAATTCCCTTTGGTCAGAGAATATACTCTATGTTTTCAGTTCCTTAAAAGTTATTGAAATTTGTTTTTTGGTTCAGTCATAATCTATCTTGGTGATGTACCTTGTGCATTTGAATAGAACATATGTTCTGTAGTTATTATATGTAATATTATACAAATGTTAAATCTATCAAGATAGTTTGTAATATTGTTCAGATATTTGGTGTCTTTCCTGACTTTTTTGTCTGTTTGTTCTGTCAACTGCTAAGAGAAATCTATTAAAATCTTTTATTATGATTATGGAATTCTCTCTCTAATTCTGTAAATTTTTTTCTTCACTTATTTTGAGGTTCTGTTTATTGCCCTTGGGATTCATATTTGAAATGAATTTCTTATAGGCAACATATAGTTAGGCCTTATTTTTTAGCCACACAGTCAATCTTTTTTTAATTTTTGTTTCTCTTGAGACAGACTCTCACTCTGTCACTCTGGGGAGAGTGCCTTTGTGTCCTCATAGCTCACACCAACCTCAAACTCTTGGGCTCAAGAGTTCCTCAGGCACACCATGATGCCCAGCTAATGTTTCTATTTTTAGTAGAGACGAAGGTCTCACTCTTGCTCAGGCTGGTCTCGAATTCCTGAACACAAGCAATCCACCTGCCTCAGACTCCCAGAGTGCTAGAATTACAGGCTTGAGTAATTCAAAGCGCCTGGCTTTGATCTGTTTTTTAACCAGCCACAAAACTACTTCATTCATATACCACAAAATTCACTTTTTTAAAGTATACAATTCAGTGTAATTTAATATATTCAGAGTTGCATAGCCATCAACACTGATTCCAGAACATTTCCATCACCTCAAAAAAGAAACTCCATATCCATTAGGGGTCACTCTCTACTTTCTTCTCCAGATAGTCTGTGGTAACCACTAATCTACTTTCAATCTCTATGAATTTGCCCAATCTGAGTATTTCAAATAAATAGGTCCATATAATATGTGGCCTGTTGTAAAAGGCTTCTTTCACTTAGTGAAATACATTCAAGGTTTTTCCATGCCATGCCACTCCTTTTTATGGCTGAATAATATTTCATTTTATGGATATTTGGTTACATATATTCATCAGTTCATGGACACTTCCTTGTTTCTACATTCTTGCTATTACAATGCTGCTATGAACATTTTGTACAAATTTTGTGTGGACATACTTTTTCATTTCTCTTGGGCATATATCTAGAAGTAGAATTGCTGAATCAAATGGTAACTCTAACTTTTTGAGGAACTGACAACCTGTTTTGCACAGCAGCTGTACCATTTTACATTTCCGTCAGTAATGTATTTCTCCATATCCACACTCGCACTTGTTACTGTGTTTTTATTATAGCTGTCTTAGTAGGTGTGAAGGGGTATCATGTTAGGTTTTGATTTGCATTTCCCTAAGGACTAATGGTGTTGGATAGCTGTTCACATACTGTTGGCAACTTGTGTATCTTTTTTTTTTTTGAGATAGTGTTGCACTATTGTGACATACCCTGGGTAGAGTGCTGTGGCGTCACAGCTCACAGCAACCTCAAACTCTTGGGCTTAAGCGATTCTCTTGCCTCAGCCTCCCAGGTAGCTGGGATTACAGGCATCCACCACAATGCCCAGCTATTTTTTTTGTTGTTGTTGCAGTTGTCATTGTTGTTTAGCTGGCCCAGGCTGGGTTTGAACCTGCCAGCCTGGGTGTATGTGGCTGGCGTCCTACCCACTGAGCTACAGGCACCGCCCTCTTTGATCCACTTTGAGATAATTTTTGTATTCGCATTTTGAGTTCAACTTCACTTTTCATATGTATGTATCTAGTTGTCCTAGCACCATCAATTTGGATTTCCCATACCTTCATGGAAGACAGACTCTTCCTCTTGGATGCATACTATGTCCATGTAGGGCAGTGATTCCATATAGCCATGTTTCTTTCCTGAGGATTGAGCCACTATTCCTTTTCTAACCAGATATTAGCTACTTTTAAAATATTCCTCTTGGCTGGCACCTTGGCTCAACCTGTAATCCTAACACTTTGGGAGGCTAAGGCTGGTGTATTGCCTGAGCTCAGAAGTTTCAGATCAGCCTGAGCAAGAGTGAGACTCATCTCTACTAAAAATAGAAAAAATAAAAAAATTATCTAGGCTGCTAATTGTGATGGGTCACCTATAGTTCCAGCTACTTGGGAGGCTGGGGCCAGAGGATCACCTGAACCTACGAGTTTGAGGCCTATGACACCATGGCCTCTCTACTCAGGTAGAGTAGACAGTAGACACTGTCTCAAAACAAATTAAAATGTTCATTTTCTTTAACATTTCTGGAACCACATTTTGACAGACTGCAATCCTCTTTCTATAGATAACCCCTTGATTTATCTCTTTTTTTCCTCCCTGATTTTTACAGAGATGACATTTTTATCCATGGGGGTGGGGTACTTTCCAGAGGAAGCTGATGACTACTGCTCAGAGGGATTTTTATGCACCTGGTGCACATCCACTGTGACCTCCAATCCCTGTGCGCAGTGGACAAGTTCCATCATGCCTCAATGAGCACAGGGCTGCCCAGGCTCGGCCAAGGTTTCCCAGCTGGCAGCTGCAGGATCATGCATTTTTCCCTTCACCTAGCCAGTCTTTATTTTCTAATTAGTGTGTTTACACTAATGTACCACTTAAATTTAATGTAATTATTGATATGTTAAGGCTTAATCTTTTATTTTTTTGTTTTCTGTTAGTTTCTTCTTTTTTGTTTTACTTCTCCTGAGTTGCTTAAACCTTTTTTTAAGAACTCATGGTATATCTCTTTTATTTCATATACTTTCCAACATATCTGTCTTCTTACTTAAAATCCACAAAACTAGTTCATTCATATACCATAAAATTCACCCCACAAAGCTAGTTCATTCACATATCAAGGACTATGTATAGTATGTTCTCTTATAGAGAGCACATAGTTGAGTGTTACTTTTTTAATCTGATAATCTTTATTTTTAAATGATGTGTTTAGTTCATCAACATCTAATGTAATTATTGATATGGTAGTACTTAGGTCTACCATTACATCATCTTATCATCTGTACCCTCTATTTTTAGTTCTTATAGTCTCCCCTTACTGCTATTAGAATAATTTTCTGGCAGCACCTGTGGCTCAAAGGAGTACGGCGCTGGCCCCATATGCCAGAGGTGGCGGGTTCAAACCCAGCCCCAGCCAAAAACCGCAAAAAAAGGGCAGCGCCTGTGGCTCATTGAGTAGGGTGCCGGCCCCATATACCAAAGGTGGCAGGTTCAAACCCGGCCTTGGCCGAACTGCAAAACAGAAAAATAGCCAGGTGTTGAGGCGGGCACCTGTAGTCCTAGCTACTCTGGAGGCTGAGGCAAGAGAATCGCCTAAGCCCAGGAGTTGGAGGTTGCTGTGAACTGTGTGACGCCACGGCACTCTACCGAGGGTGATAAAGTGAGACTCTGTCTCTAAAAAAAAAAAAAAAAAAAAAAAAAACGCAAAAAAAAAAAAAACAGAAAAACTTTCTTAGCACTTCATTTTGATTTATCTATTGGGGGCTTTTCAGCTATACTCCTTTGTGTTGTTTATTTACTGATTGCTTTAAGAATTATAGTCCACATCCCTAACCTGAACTTGCTTTTGTAATAGAGTGCATCAAAGGCCTTCCTGGAAGCCCACCCAGCAGATGTCTATTTATGTCTCATTGGCTAAAACTGGGTTTCATCACTACTTTTAGACCAATCATTGTCCACAGTTAGTGACTGAATTAGACAAATTAAGATTCATATTCTGTACATAGAGGAGCAATCCATCTATACTGAAATAGAGGGCTCTCTGCCTGCTACCTAAACACATTGGTGTTCGTTAGCAGGAAATAAAGAGGGTAAGCATATAGTAACTAACATTCAGTGTCTGCCACAGTAATTTCTTTTCTGATATACTTATCATGCTAAATTTTTAACCTCAATTCATTTTTTAACACAATTTCTTTTTAATTTTTCTTTAACAACTTATTTTATTAATGAAGGAAAATTATACCCTTAAGAAAATTGCCTGAAGTTTAGCTTTGGGGGTTTGTTTCCCCTATGTTTTCTATTAGCATATTGCTATTTATTTTGACTAGGAATGCCCTTTAGAATCAATTTTGAAAGTTTATGCAAAACTCAATTGTAGTAGATAATGCTTATTACCTTATCTATTAGTAAGTGATTGAATAATAAACTAATGCATAAAAGTAGGTAATTTTTTACTATAAAAATGAGATTTGGGGCAGTGCCTGTTTGCGCGGTGAGTAGGGCACCGGCCACATACACCCAGGCTGGTGGGTTTGAACCCAGCCCGGACCAGCTAAACAACAATGACAACTGCAAAAAACAAAAATATAACCGGGCATTGTGGCAGGCTCCTGTGGGCCCAGCTACTTGGCAAGATAAGCCTCTTGGCAAGAGGCTGAGGCAAGAGAATTTCTTAAGCCCAAGAGTTTGAGGTTGCTGTGAGCTGTGACACCACAGCACTCTACCAAGGGGTGACATAGTGAAACTGTCTCAAAAAAAAAAAAAGAGATTTCATAAAGAATCAGTTCAACTTTATTTTAGGAGATCAGAGTTCTTCTCAATGAGATTATTTTTCTATAATGGAGACAATCTTCATTTTTTAAAAAAACAAAGCAAAACAGAAAAAAGATAATTTAGGCCATTTTTCTTTCCCAATTTTAAAAGAAGGTAGGTGCCAGAAACAATATTCCTTGTAATTTTGTTTCTAAAAACCTATGTAGTATTTTTGAGTATCGTTGAGTTATTATGCTCTAGTACAATACAGATATATTTGGGAAAATCTCCTTAACTAGAGGAAAAAGGAACCAGCACTTGCAAGGTTTCATTAAATATAAACTGTGAAAACCAGGTCTGCAATTTTGGAAGCACATTTCCTACTTTATCCTCTAATAGGAGCTTGTAGCTCTTCATTATTGATGATTGAATTATAAATTCTCTAAGGCAGAGACTATTTTCTATCTCATTAGCAACTTGTATGTGGTTAGGTTATTCAGCCTTATGATGATTTACAACTTACTAAATGCACATTATAGGCATTATCTTTTTTCTTTTGCAAAAGAAAATTCTCTGAACACAGCATCTTTTTTAGAATAGCTTTATTAAGATAGAATTCACGTACCCCAAAATTCACCCTTTTAAAGTGTACAAGTCAATAGTTTTTAGTACCTTCATGTGTCACTCACTGACAGGTATACATTCTAAGAAATGTGCAGTTAGGCTACTATCTTATTGAACTCCCTTAACCTTTCAAGGAGGTAGGAGGAAAAACTCTCCCAGGAATTGTACTTGTTAGAGCTCAGACCGAGACCTGATCCGGACCCCAACACTGTTTCCTGTATGCTACATCACCAGGTCCCCCATATGTATAACTTCTTTGGAACTGGACCATGTGCAACCAGCCTGGATACTTCCCTGCCACTGAAGTATTTCCCAGAGGGATAGCATGGGAGGTTTGTGTGGAACCTCGTTTATTGTGCAGGGCTGTCCCATTTAGCATTTCCTCAGATCTCACCCACTCAGTGGCAGTGCTGTTCCCCCTCATGGCATTCAGAAGTGCCTCTGCCATGATCAGCTGTCCCAGAAGCAGGACTGTGTAGGACTCGCCACCATGCTGCCTCCCTAAAGTCATCAGTGGCAGGATTTACAACTGCAGTGGGTAAAAATAGTCTTGACAAAGCATTTTAAACATTTCTGGCCAAACACATTAATCTTCCTGCATGAAAGGTTGCTCTAGACCATGTGAGGAACTCTTTGGAAAAGTTTCAGAAATTTTTGAAATTCCTTAAGCAACCAGCATGCCAAAGCTTAGAAAAGGAGTTACAGTGGGGGTAGGAGAATCACCTCAAAATAGGAATCACAATGATAAAAATAAGAACACTAACACTGAGTTATGACTGGCTGTTATTACTGTCACTCTGTAGTAGATAGTACTGGGCACACATGTTATCTCATTTAACTCTCACAACGGCACCCTGAGATTGTGGCTACCATTACAGGTTAGTGAACCACCATCATTCCTTGTGTGGCCACTATCATAACCTTCTTTGTGATATTTCTGCTTCCATGTTTATCCCCATGTAATCCATTCTCTATTGCCCTCTGGTGCCCAATTAAGTGCCTCTTTACCCTCCTATTCTGGTCTCTCCTATCCTAAGAATGTGAGTTTATTAAGTGGGGGCCCTGCCTCATTACTCCCTGAATTCCCATTCCTTAGAAAACTGTTTGGGACATAGTAACAAAAAATATTTGTTGAGTACCCATGACTTACAGAAGTCATTTGCCTGATGTTCAAAGCTCATAAGGAGTAGACTTACACTCTGAACTCCAAGCTTTCAGAGAAGACTCTCCTTTAGGAAGAGAAAAAAAATACAAATGACGAGGAGGCTTAGTATGGAAGATGGGAACCGAGCCAGGATTTGCTTCTCTTCTCCACCAAGAAATGTTTAGTGTAACTTTTCTTTTCTTTTTCTTTCTTTTTTTTTTTTTGAGACAGAGCCTCAAGCTGTTGCCCCGTGTCGTGTGTTAGCACGTCAATAGAGTGCTGTGACATCACAGCTCATAGCAACCTCCAATTCCTAGGCTCAAGCGAGTCTCCTGCCTCCGCTTCCCAAGTAGCTGGGACTACAGGCGCCCGCCACAACGGCCAGCCATTTTTTGGTTGCAGCCGTCATTGTTGTTTGGCAGGCCTGGGCTGGATTCGAACCCGCCAGCTCAGGTGTACATGGCTGGCACCTTATCCTGTTGAGCCACAGGCGCCGAGCCTTAGTGTAACTTTTCTTAAATCCATGTATTAACCAGAGAGGACTTATAGAAGGCAAAACTAAGGTGTAGACACTGGGAAATCTCAAAAAGTCAGAGATAAAATGGAACCAAAGTCCACGTTTCTTCCTGGGCTGTGCTGTTGCTAGACAGCTATGCTTTAGCTTTCTGTAATCGTGAGGTGAAAGGAATTCATGCAACTGCGGAACGGTGCTTCCCATTCTCTTAAAACAGCTCTGTAGTGGTTTTTTTTTTTTTTTAAACAAGTGAACAGTTTATTAAGAATTAAACAAAGGTATGATGTGATACAGTACAAGCAAGACACTCAAGATAGGTATAATAGTACTACTCACACAAAAACTTAAATTTCACCTCAAAAAAAAAAAAACAAGACAACAGAGAAAGCAATTTCACTGTTATAAAATATTTCATGCAAAGTATTAACTCTGCCCCCCCAAAAGTGGTTGTTTTAATAAATTAATTCAGGATTTAGTGGTGGTTGTTTTAATAAATTAAATAAGATAACTTAAAATAAGATATTTCATGCAAAGTATTAACTCTGCCCCCCCAAAAGGGGTTGTTTTAATAAATTAATTCAGGATTCAGTAGTGGTTGTTTTAATAAATTAATTCAGGATTAGTTCAGAAATAGCTACAGCCTCCAGAGTGACCAGAATTGCAATCTACTCATTAAAATTTGCTTTGCTCCACTGCTTTAGAGTGATATTCAATTTGATCAGTTTTTCCCTTTCAGTTCTTAGCCTGGTATACTTTGACCCTTTCTCCTTCTGTACCATAATTCCCGGGAGCCTAGTAAGCTGTGTGTTGAATATTTAAATTCCCCTTTAAGTAATTATACACTTTTTAAAAAATGATTTATGTTTTTGGCTAGGGGGAAGCATGGGAACTCAACAGAATAGATTCTCAATTGATGTGGACTCAATTTTTTGCTGGAATTTGCAAAGCCGATTTAAATACAATCTTAATTGTCAGAAGACTGTTTTTTAAAAATATAGAACTCCAAGAAGACAGCACTTGAGAAGGCAAATTTGGAAGAACTTAGAAGCTTTCTCATTTCAAATATATTAACCAACCACAGAGCTCGTCTAATTGGATATCACAGTCTGTACAACATATGGAAATCATCATAATAAAACAGCTTCCTGCCCTTGCCGGTGTTTGGTGCTATCTATGCCCTACACCATTTTTGCGTGTTATATTGGTTAGAAAGATAGCAGCATACGCAACAGAACTGAAGGGTGAATAATTAAATTGTGATGACTAGTTAAGGGGCGATGAATGAATTTCAGCAGATGAAGTATGATGATTTGCAATATAGAAATGATTCTTCCAAAACTTTTCAAAGTTGTTTGCCTCACTGCTGGGGGCAAAGGAAGGTTTATGTGAGAAAAAAAGTACATAAGAAGGTCTGAAAGTCACCTAGTGAGCAATTAAGACAAAAATTCAAAGCAGTTCAGAGGCAGGGATAAAGTTGTCAGTAAGGCAGGCTCTGAACTGGAGTGATTATTGTGTGGAGGGTGGGGGACTCGGTGGGAGATGGGCAGGAGCAGAATCACTCAGGTCTCCATGGATTTATGCTTAGCATTCTATGAAAGAACATTAGGGTTTATTCCAACACTGGCTTTATTCTCAATCCATTTGATGTAGTCAGGCAGGGGGTCCATGGCCCAGAGGCTAAGGATTGACTTCCTTAATCAACTGCATAACCAGATAGGCTTGGGAGTTCCATGCCTTGTATCTCTAATTTTAGAAACAAGGCTGATCCTGGGAGTGAAGTAGGAAGTAGGTTCCGGAGCCTCTCAATCTCTGGGTGCGGGGACCGTACCTAGAGAGAAGGGACATTCTCTCTATTGGAGATTGTGAACAGTCCACCAGAGTGTGTCCTGTGGGACAAAGGGCTGGAAATTGGCTTCTCTGAGTGCTCAGCACTCGGCTTTGTGGGGCAGGTGGTGCTACAAATTCCCTAAGTCCTTGCAGTCCCCTGCAGTTCAAAGGAAAGGGAAGACGGTAGACGGTTTGCTGGATATCCCTGTTTCCCTCACCCAACATGGCAACCCTCCTGTATAACTGCTCTCACCAGCCACACCCTCAATTATATCACTGCTCATCCACACCAAAATAGGGTCCAGTTTTCTGTTTCCTGGTGAAAGAACATTTTCTTTCCTTTTTTTTTTTTTTTTTAATAATTTTATTAAATCAAAATTGTGTACATTGGTGCAATCATAGGGCAGAATGTGCTTCATATACAATCAGAAACATTTTGATCGTATTGTGAGAGATAGTCCTCATAGCATTTTCTTAATCACTATATAAAGACATTGATAGTCTAAATTTAATAAGTTTCACCAGTACCCTACTAAGATGCACCGTAGGTGTGATCCCACCAATTGCCCTCCCTCCACCCATCCTCCCCCCTCCCCTCCCCTCCCGTTCCCTTGTAAGCACTTTAAGGAATTGTTGGTGATTTATAGCTATGGGTATAAATGTTGCACGATGACGTTTTATATTAACCTTCAAAAATTAGCAACTATTTTTGTTTGGCATTCAAGTGAAGACAGTGATTAGGAATAAAAAATGATGAATGAAAATGATGTTGCTTGATTAAAATTAGGTTTCACTCAAATTAGTACTGACTTTGCTCTTTGTGAACTAATCAAGCTTGCCACATGAGTGTTTGCCTTTTTTTCTTTAGAATAGATTGTATGCAAATGAAATAACTTGATGGCTTAATTCTTCTAAAATTTTTCACTGGTCAGTCATCCTGTTAAGCATTTTATAATGTCTTTATATGAGAACTTGCAACATCTATTGATGATACAACTAGGGATATTTCAATCCCTGCAATTATAGCGTTAAAGCGTTTAAATTGTCTGAAATTAGTCATAAGGACCTGAAAGTAGAATTGCTTGTAGATTTGAGAACTTATTTTTCTGTCAGAATTTATTACTTGCTGTTATGAGTCCGACTTGTAATATTAGAGAGGTTTGTGATAAAGTAGATAGAAGAAGAAATACATTTTTGGATAGTTTAATGTTAGATATTTATATGTAATTTAGGCTGAGAGCTAGGAGCAAAAGACAAATAGTATGGTCTAAAGCCATGAATTTATAATCCCCAATACGCATCAAAACGTCTACACTCCATATAACTCTCTAATTCTGTTCTCCTGCTTAGGATTGTGTGTGTCAGCACTTCTGAGTGTCCTTTTCACACATGCCTACTAAAATTAAAAGCAGATATGTCAACTGTTCTAAAATTTAAACAATTCATATGATAGATTTGTTCTATTTTGATCCGGATTGCAGAAGTATGTACAAGGGGAAAAGGAGAGGAAAATCTGCCAAAAATCTAACAACTGAACTTTCTAAATTTTAGCATGCTGTTAAAAAAATAATAAATTGGCCATTTCTTCATCAATGGAGTTATGGAAAAAGCCATATGGTCATATGTAAGAAGTACTGTGGAAGAAATTTCAGATGCGGTGACGTGTACTATTCTTCACCTCAAAATATCATACTATTTTTTCGTCCTTTATAAAACAATTTTTTGTTTTCTTCTTTCTTCACCAAAACCACATAGAATTAAAGAAAGGGATAGAATTTGAAGAGAATTTTACAAGCTAAAGAAAATACACCAGTTCTTTTGCTCCAGACTTTAAGTCATGGACTTTTATATTCGCCCACATCCTATATACTTGGAGAGGGTTCTGTTAGTTGGAAGGAGAAAATATGATTTCTCCAACATTTGACTTCTATTTTTACATATCTATATTCCTAGATATCTAGGCAGCAATGTTTCAGGAATAAGATGATTTTGATACTCTGAAATTTAGAAATTTCAGCACTAAGTTTGCTTCAGTTAATACTTTATTATGTCCCAAATCAGTAAACTGCACAATAAACCCAAATACACATTTTAACTTTTTCAAAAATAATAATAGTGATAGTGATAGTATTGCTAGGTCCCTCTGGAGGGGTTGTTCCCTGGGTCTTGGTTCCCAGCACCAAAGAATGAACACTGTTGTCTAGGGATGATCCAGTCATCACAAACACAAAGTAATCACCATCACATTTTGCAGAACAAAAAATAAACAAACTTGCAGGAGAATATCCACAGGTTTCCCTTTCCCTAGGTAGAAAGGAGTCCCCAATATTTTATTAATAAACTTCCTTGCTCTTTGGCTATACTTTCTGTTGGTAATGAATCAAAACCTTTCACAAGTTAGTCACCTAGACAGAGATGGGGGTGAGTGGTGGAAAAAGGAAGAATATATAGTCATTTAAAGTGGTCCATGGCTATTTGAAATGTATTTGTGTTCCCTACACATTGAGTACAAGGCGTTATATATGATATATATGTAAATATTTATGAATAATCACATATGCATGTATATGTATATAAATTTTTTACATATGTTTTACTAGAAAAATTTTATAATTTCTTATTATGCCCTCTTTGTGTCTTATCTTTTCTCATTTTTATGTTTTTGTGCTGAACTTTGGGAGAATTTGATGGGTAAATCTTTCATTTTATAATTGTAGTTTTCAGTTGTATTTGGTCTATTCAGTTTATTTTGTTTGTCCATGCACTTATTTTCTGACTTATTTTTAGTTGAGTAAACAGTCCTCTCCAATGATTCTAATAGCTTCTTTTTTTCCTTTATAACAATTTATTGTTGCTTATTTGTGAAAGTGATATCTCTGGGAATATCCATTATGTTTATGCATTTCTTCAGCTTTGTTCATTCTATATTTCAGGGATTTGTGTTTTCAAATATGGCTGTTTGCATAAATGGCTAAGTCAGACTTCTTTTATTCTTAATGTAAAGTTTTTTTTCAACTTTTTGGTGATTTGAGATTATCTACTCATATTTGCGGTGAAAAATTTAGATTAAATATTACCAGTGGCTGTTTTGTTTCCTAGTGTCCAAATGTAGAGTCTAGAAAACTCATTTGGTTGCTGTCATTGGTTGGAGGGGGTAGGATGTACTGGAGATGGCAGGATAGACAATGTGTCTTCTGAGCGCTGGGCTTCACTACTTCTTCTGTTGGCCATAGCTGGGAACACTGTTTTATGCCAAAACCCATTTGACAGGTTTTTTTTTTGTTGTTATTATTGTTGGGATTCATTGAGGGTACCAGATGTGTCCCATTTGAGAGTTTTAAGCCACTAGTATTTTTGCAGCTTTAATAGTATGTACCTAGATCGGGTGAAATATAAAAAGAATTATCCAATTTATATTCAAGTAGTTAAAAACATATAAAATGTGTATAAAATAAGTATACATGCATTGATATAAAAAAAACAAAAGAATTACTGGTCATCTGCTAGATTCCAAATAATGCCTCAAACAGACAAAAAGCTCATTAAAAGGAATGATGGGAATGGGAGCTATAGAGTAAGTGGATAAATATGTGATTAAGGAGATGGTAAACTGTAGTAAATGAAAGAGTTACTATTATCTCAGTTTTCACATATTCTGGTAATATTTTTGTTGTCCAGAGCTCAGTTCAAGTTTATGTAAAGGCATATACTGTAAAGGATATACCTGTAGTGCTCACAACAAGTTTGTAGTTCTCCCGAGTGGATGTCAACATCTACAGCATTGAATAGTACCAGCAGTTAGAGTTTGCTTTCCCGAGTGAACTCTGGGTCACTCTCTCTCGAGGAGTGGTACACTCCCCCCTCATACAGACACATGGTCCACATATCACAATTTATGGTTCCGATGAGTGGTGGTGAATCCCAGGTCTACCTTTTTGAAAATGTCTACTAGCAATTTTGATGGGCACCTTAAATTGAGAATCACTGCCCTATGCAGAAGAAAACAGCAAAAAGGAGAGAAAATATATAAGGAGAATATAAGAAAAAAATAAGACAATGGATAGATCAAATGGTGAGTTGAGTTGACTATGTAAAATGCACTATGTAATAGTTAATTGTGTAACCATTAATTGTGTAAAACTACTGCTGCAGTTGCAGTTTTTTGGTGTATTAACAATTTTGCCATCAGGTACTTCCCCTCCCTGCAAGGTGGAATGACTTTGAAATTTACTCAGGTTAAGAGAACATTGAAAACAGAAAATAATAGTTATGCTAAAATTTGTGAAATGCATTAAAACCATTATGAAATATTTCAAATGAGTGCTCAGGCCTGATAAATTTGGTGAAAATTTTAAGTATTTTTAATTAATAAAAACTGCCAAACTGTTTTTCAATATGGCCGTAGCATTTTGCGTTCTTAATGGCATAAAAATGAGAGTTCCAGTTGCTTTACCTTCTCACCAGCCCTCGGTTTTGTCAGTGTGTGTATTTCCATACAAAATTTCAGCCATGCTAGTCTGAATGTAATGGGAAATATAAAAATGTGCATAACTCATAGGAAGAGTGATAGCTTTTCTTCCTGGTTAGTAGGCACACTCTGTCATTTGATCTTTATTACAGAGTAGGATGACCTAAAGGAAAAATGAAGTCATGGTACATTTTTACATTGTTTTTCCATGTTTGCCACTTTGATTTCAGTTATGCAAAGGACAACACACACACACACAGGCACACACACATACACAGAACAAAAATGCAAAACCTGAAATCCTCCCTAAAGGGATATCAGTCTTGTCACAGCACATCAGGTAATTTGGATACCATGGGCAAGCAGAAATAAGCATTTGGTGAAGTTATTTGAGTTTTTATAATTATGTAACATTTGATTTTTACAAAGTTTCTCTCAGAAACATATTGAAAAAAGAGAATAAATTTAGGACATAAAAGAATCTATTTAGTTAACAAATGTTTCTTGAATGTCTACTTTATGAAAGACATTTCTTGAGCGCTGGCTGCGGACACTAAGTAGAATGTAATTTGGTACAGGCAGGTGGGGCAGGTCTACAATTATCTTGGATCTAAGTCGATTGTGGAGTGCACTGTGAGAGACACGCCATGCAGCTGTGGAGTAGGGAAGCAGAGCAAAGACAGCTGTTAGGGGGATGTCTTAATGACAACAATGAAACAGATTTGGCCCCAAAGAATGCATGAGGATCTGTTTGTTTTGTTTTTATTTTTAGTTATAAAAATTAATAAGTTTTGAGAATCCAGATGCTCACAAATGATAAAAACACCTTAAATTCCACTATCCAAAATATTACAATCAACACTGAGTATCTTTCCTTAACTTTTCTCTGTATTGCTTTGTGTATTTGAGAAACTAGTATGCATATAATTTTATATGCCGCTTTTTATTTATTTTTTTAATTTTCATTAAATCATAATTGTGTACACTGGTGCAATCATGGGGCACAATGTGCTGACTTCATATACAATCTGAAATATTTTCATTGAACTATTTAACGCTGCTTTTTAAATTAAATGTTATACTACTTAAAAATAAATGGCTTAGAATTATACTGTATTGAAACATTCTTTATAACCCTAATGCTAATGGTTGTTGATTTCATTCTGGTTTTTTTTTTTTTTTTTTTTTTTTTTGCTAATTTACTTTTTCTAAAACTTTATTCAAATTAGTATGAGGGTACAATATTCAGGTAATATACTTCTTACTTCCAGGATAAAGTTCCATTTGTAGAAGAGCCCCTCACCCAGGGGATGTGTTATACAAGCTCAGAATGTGCACATTAGGTGAGATCCCACCTCATTCCCTCCTTCTGGCATATATCCTCCCCTTTGCTTGCTCCTACTTCCCTCTACCCCCAAACTGGACTATAATTTATTATTCTTAGGAATCTGTAATTGTTTATATATTGATTTCATATTAGTATGCAGTACATTGGACATTTATTTTTCTATTCTTGTGATACTTTACTAAGAAGAATGTATTTCAGCTCCATCCAGGTAAATGTAAAAGATGTAAAGTCTCTATCTTTTTCATGGCTGAATAATATTCCATGGTATACATATACCACAGTTTGTTGATCCATTCATGGGTTGATGGGCACTTAGCTTCCTTCCACAACTTGGCAATCATGAATTGAGCTGCAATAAACATGCTAGTGCAAATGTCTTCGTGGTAAAATGATTTTTATTCTTCTGGTAGATACCTAGTAATGAGATGGCAGGGTCAAATAGAAGGTCTACTTTTAGATCTTTGAGGATTCTTCATACTTCTCTCCAAAAGGGCTATATTAGTTTGCAATCCCACCAGCAGTGTAGAAGTGTTCCCTTTTCTCCCCATCTATGCCAGCATCTGGTGTTTGGGGAGAAGTGCAATCCCACCAGCAGTGTAGAAGTGTTCCCTTTTCTCCCCATCTATGCCAGCATCTGGTGTTAGATATTGGCTAATCTTTCCAGGGTTAGGTGATTTCTTAGAATGGTTTTGATTTGCATTTCTCTAATGATTAAAAATGATGAGCATTTTTCATGTGTTTTTTGGCCAGACGTCTGTCATCCTTAGAGAAGTTTCTGTTCAAATTTCTTGCCCCCTTATACAGATGGTTGTTTGCACTTTTCTTATTGTTGGAGTTCTCTGTAGATTCTAACTATGAGGCCTGTGTCAGATTCATAATATTCAAAAATCTCCCATTCTGAGGGTTGTCTGTTCGCTTTGTTTTGGACACTCTTAGCTGTGCAAAAGCTTTTTAGCATGATCAAGTCTGAGTCATTTAATTTTGGTGTTGCTGTAATTGCAGGGGCAAGGGGTGCCTTCCTCATAAAGTTTTTTCCCAGCCCAATATCTTCAAGTGTTTTCTCTACACTTTCTTCTAGTATTTTTATTGTTTGTGTCCTTAAAATGTATTTTCTCACCATATCATATGATTTTTCTCTCATTACTCAGAAGATTCTTTGAAACTTTATACCATCAACTTTATACCAAGGGTGATTTAATGAGATTCTGTCTCAAAAAATAAAATAAAATACAAAAATAAATAAATAAATAAATAAATATTTTATCCAACAAGAATCAATTTTTGTCAATGATAAGAGGTGCAGGTTCAATTTCAGTCTTCTGCATGTGGATAACAAGTTCTCCTAGTACCATTTGTTAAATAAGGATTCATTTCCCCATTGCATGTTTTTATTAGGCTTATCAAAGATTAAATGATGACATGTGGCTAGGTTTCTCTCTAGATTCTCTATCCTATTCCATAGATTTATATCTCTATTTTTGTACCAGTACCATGCTGTTCTGATCACTATAGCCTTGTCATATAACCTGGAGTCTGGCAACACGATGCCTCCAGGTTTCTTTTTATTTCTAAGAACTTTATTTGCTATCAGGTTTGTTTCTGGTTCCATATGAATCAAAGTCCTATTTTTTCAAGATCTTTAAAGTCTGACATTGGTGCTTTGATGGATTGCATTAAATCTATAAATGGCAAATATCTTCAGCATGTGGATGTCAGTGAAGGTTTTGATTTCTCCATCACAAATGAAACTGGCTTTAGCAGGGTATAGGATATTGGGCTGGAAATTGTTTTGTTTAAGAAGGTTGAAGGTTGATGACCAGCCTTTTCTGGCTTGGAAAGTTTTGGCTAAAAGATCTGCAGTTGTCTTTACACTTTTTCCTTTGTAAGTAATACTTTTCTTATGCCTGGCTGCTAACAGAATTTTCTTCTTCATATTAACATTGGTAAAATTAATTATAATGTGTCTAGGAGATGCCTTGTTTGGAGTGAGTCACGCTGAGGTTCTGAAACTACTATCTGAATTTCTGTGTCTCTTGCAATATTTGGGAATTTCTCCACCATAATGTCTTGGAGCAGAGACTTTCTGCCTTTGGGACCATCCTCTTCTCCTTAATGAATCCCTATAACTTGGATGTTTGATTTCTTGGAATGATCCCATAACTCTCTCAGGGAATATTCTGTTCTTTTTCTCCATTTGTATTTTTGTTTTACCTCTTTTGAGTGCTTGGGATATTTCAAAAGTCTTGTCTTCTTTATCTGAGATTCTTTCTTTGCACTGCTCAACTCTTTTTCTGAGGGACTCTACTGTGTTTTTAAGCTCCTCAAATACCTTTTCAATTCTTTAAGCTCTACTATATCTTTCCTCATTATGTCCATATCCTTGGTGACTTTGTCTTCTTTGACTAGTTTCTTTTTTATTTTTTTTTCCATTAATTTCTTGAGACAACTTTTGAACTATTTTTTGGTTTTCTGTTTCCATCCTTTCCACCATTCCAATTATCTTATTTTCCATCCATGTTCTAAATTCTATTTCTGACAGTTCAGTAATTTCTCTGTAGATGGAATTCTCTGTTGTATTTTCTTTGACATCCTCAGAAGTCATTGATCTGGTCTGATTTTTCATGTTGCCAGAGTTCGTCAGCTGATTCCTCCTTATGAGTATTTCCATATTCTTCCTCCTTTTCTCTTTTTTTTTAAGATGTTAATTATACTTTTTTAGATGAATTGATAGGTTGTTCCTGATGAGTCTGGTCCGCACTGTTGCAGTGCCACCACTGCACTAACATAGGCAGACAAGTGGTGAATCCAGAGTCCCAGACAGTGTTACCAAAGGGATAAGAATCAGTAGGCAGTACTGGCTGGCCCAAAGTTCCAATCAAATTCACGCTGCCAGTGCTGACTCCCCCCACTAAATCAAGCTCACAGGGCTGCCCTGCTGACAGCACTTGCCTAGAGCTGGCCGCAGAGTTGGCCCAGAGTTCAGGAAAGATGCTTATGGGCTGAGTACCATTCAGCCAATTGAGCACTGAAGGCTACAGCTCTGTGGACAGTGTAGGCTCAGAGCTCAGACAAAGTTACTTGGGCATTGTGCACAGCCTGCCCCATTCAAGCTCAGGGGACTCCCACCTGGTGGGGTATGCAGGTCTAAAGTTCAGATAAGAGTCACTCCAGCACCAGGAATAGCCCAGCCAATCAGAGACCCTCTACCCAGTTGGGAGTGGTAATCCAAAGTTCAGTCCAAAGTCACTTAAATATGAGCCCTGCCCACCCATCTTGAGCTCAGAACGCCCCTCCTGTTGGGCACAATGTTCAGTCCAAAGGCCCTCCCCTCTCAATCAAGCTTAGAGAGCCTTGCCTGGTGGAGGCAAGAGGTCCAAAATTCAGTTCAAAGTCACTTAGACACCCATTTGCCCGTCCAATCAACCTCAGAGAGCTGTACTTGGCAGATGGGGGCAAGTCCAAAGTTTGGTTGCAAGTCAAAGTCATTTAAGCACTGGTCTCCACCCAGTTGAACTCGGAAGTTGTCCTGAAGGGCAGGAAACAGCTGCCTAAGAATTCCTGAAGAGCTGGAGATGGGTAGTTTACCCCCTCCCCACAAAAGCTTGGACTGCTGTGCTACTATTCTCATGCTGCAGCTTGGCAGCTGGCAGACTTCCCCAGCTTCGCAGTAAGCTGGGCAAATACTCCAGACGCTACAGAGGGCAGTGCTTCTAGCAACCATGGTGGGGAAGGGGTGATCTGAGTGCTCAGAATTGCAGGAAAAACATTTGGTCTTTTTGCCAGACAGATTGGGGCCTAGTGTCCATGGTGGAATCTCAATAATGAAGGAGGACTGGGACTTAGCAGCTATTCTCCCATGTGATAAGGTGAGGAGGCTTTGGAACCCAGTTCACTGGCTGACTGGTTGCCCACCATAGAGCTCCCATTTGGGGGGAGGGCTCTCCCTTTCTTTGGGAGCTGGGCTCGTACCTGTTGTTTTTCTTCCACTTTCTTGTTTCTGCTGCTTGATTCAGCCTGGGTGATGTGTACCTCATGCAGTCCTCTCAGTGCAGAGCTCCTCTCATTCAGCTTCCATCCACTTCAGTCCGATATCTCTCCCTTTGGACATGAGCCTCTGTCAAAAGCTACGTCTAGTCAGCCATCTTTCCACAATTCCTCCTGGTTGCTCAATTTCACATTCTAAATGCCTTAAACACTAATCTAGTTGTCTTGTAGAGGACACTTAGGTAAGGTTTTAGGTTTTGCTTTTATAAGTTACATATCAAACATCATTTCATTTAAAGCCCTTTTTTATATTTCAGCTTTTTTTAAGAGTAGGTTATGAGGGAAGAGGCTTTGAGATCACAAGTTGCAATTTTTTTTTATGCTAGTGATACACAGATCGATGGGTGAAAGACACAGCTTAAGTTAAGGGTAGAGTTGTTATTAAAAAGAGGAAAGAGTATAAAATTAAATCTAGGATGTATGTGATGTGTGGAGAGTATCTAGTTCTTCATCTTGACTATAGGATAGTGTGCATGGAACAATGCTGTGAAATAGGATGCTAGAAGTGTTTTGGGGCAAGACTAAAATTTCCTGAACTGGACTAATTGTTTTCTTTGTATCTTAGGATGTTCGAGTTAGTACCTTCGAGAGTACTCTGGGTACAAATAAATTTAAACATTGAACAAGTGAAGAAATTAATTAAATGTAAAAAGGTTTTTATTAGAATTTTCAAAGATTTTGAATGTTAATGTGAGTATTCTCTAATGTTTTATTATTTTTACTTTTATTATTTTTTAAAATTCTCTAAGAGGAAATTATATCATATAGGTTTTCCTAGATATATTTTACTAAGGAACACTTCTTTAAAGCACAGGAATAGAATTTCATGAAACATGCTTTGGGAAATGGTACAGGGGTTTGAGTATTATGGAATTTTAACTTAGTTTGGTGGGCATGAAAATAACCCAGCGGCCCAACCTGAAACATTAGACCTAGAACATGTAAATATCAATTGTTTGAAAATGAAGGCAATCTATATTTTTCACTTGCTTCTCCAGTGAGTTATTGCCCTTATTATTCAACCTTTTAACTTTGTGTGGTGCCTTTTGAAGAAATGCTCAAGTCTTCAAAATTTGCTAATATAATTATCTGTATGTGTGTGTGTATATGTGTGTGTGTGTGTGTGTGTGTGTCACACATACTTGTGGGACAGCATCTAGCTTCTCCATTCACTCTTTTGGTGAATTCAGATTGAAACAAAGAATGAGAGAGTTCCTCCCAAATGTATACACATTTTAAGAAAGGAAAAAATGGTATTAAAATTGTATATATTTTTTTCTATTGTCATTTCTAAAATCTGAATATTGGTTCAACTCTACATTTCCTTTGAGGTCTTCCCTCAAATACTCTCACATACTTTATTATTTCTTCTGGATTAACTGATGCATACATAGTTCATGACTTCTGTCAAGTCCTACCTTTACATTATTGTAACACATTCATAAATACCAAAGAGTCATCATTCTGATACCAGAATCCATGGAACACAGTTCAGTGGTAAGACAAGATTTATTTACAGAAGAGAAAAGAATACAAAAACACCAAAGCTCCTGGCAGAGAGAAAAAAACCCAAGTCGGGGGAAAAAAAGCTCGCTCTCTCTCGCTCTCTCTCTCTCTCTCTCTCCCCCTCCCCACCCGTCTCTCAGTCTCTCAGTTTCTCTGTTTCTCTGTCTGTCCCTCGGCTCTTTGTCTAGGGGTATATATAGGTGCATGGGTTCCTTGTATATGAGGCCAGGAAATGAGTGCATACAGTCCTTTCCACTGGGGCAAGGTGAATGAATGTATTAATGAATGGACACAGTCCCTTCTGCTGGGGCAAGTTGAATGAATGTACTAATGAATGGACATAGTGCATTCATGGAATTGAGGCCTAGGAAACTTACATGAAATTGACCTAGGCATAGGAAATGCAAAGGGAAAACACCAAGGCAGGTGTCTCCCCAGCAGTTGTCCAGCCCCTCTGGCTATTACAGCCTCCAGTGGGGGCACGCCCACCCTCCTTGCCTACCTTCCAGCCCACTGGTTTCTCTGCAGGCTGCAGGCAGCAGTAACACCGCCCAGGCGGAGGTGGCAGATCCTCCAGCTCAGCGGGGCTGAGCAGGCTGGGGCGCCACCTGTCCTGTATTAATTCAACATTTATAAAACTACCATGAAAATCTAAAATCTGTTCTGTTTTTGATTAGTCCTAGACAGACATCTGTAACAAATGAGGTCCCTCTCTTTCTCATCTCCTGTTTCTCTCTCTCTTATTCTTTCCATTGCTCCTATTTTTCTCTCTCCTTCTCTTTCTCTCTCTTGTTCTTCTGTTGGGCAAACTCTGTAGAACTACCTATAAAAATACTACCCCTGAAAATTAGGGCAAACTGCATCTTGCTAGTTAACAGAGTTTATCATTTCTGTGATCTCTCCAAGTCTCCCTTAGGAAGCCCTTTTTCCCTTTATAAAATGATTTTCCTGTCTGGACACAGTGGCTCACAACTGTAATCCCAGCGCTCAGGGAGGCTGAGGTGCGAGGATCCTTTGAGTTGGAGACCAGTCAGAGCAAGAGCAGGAGCAGACCTGTCTCTACCCAAAACAGAAAAATTTGCTGAGTATTGTAACCTAGGCTGAGTCCATGGCGCTATAGTCTGGTTACCAAAGGGAGGCTGTATCTCCGAAACCAACCAACCAGCCAAACAATAACAACAGCAACGACAATAACAACAAAAAGTATTTTACTTAGATCCAGTCAGTCTTGCATCCTGCTATGCACAAAACATATATTTCTTTCATATGCTTGAAGTCAGCTTTATTTATGATGCTTTTTTGAAATATTTTTCATAAATTAATTTCCTCTTACACCTAAAACGTAAGAAACGTAATCAAAATCAATAGGAAGGCAGAAGGAAAAAAAAGAAACATTATTTAAAATCTGAAGTGCTAACAATATCAACTGCTATTCCAAATAACAATAACAAGAAAGTGTATCTACCTAATATATTGAATTAATCTGAAAGACACCTACATAAAATTTCAAGTTTTCTAGCTTGTTAAGCTATAGAGCCCATTTCTGGAGAATATTCGTAGCAGGCACCAACTATGGTCTTTTCATCATCTGGGCACACCAGATACATTTTCTTTTTTCTACATGAATCCTGATTTCCTTAGACACTGGAAGGCATCCCTTGAGATTAAGAAATGTGTTTCAGGAAATGGTTGTAATTGACCCAAACAACACTTGGTAAGCTCATTCCCCTGGGTCAGGGATTAGTCTGGAGTGGACACGTGACCCACTTTTGACTAACAGAATGTGGCATACATACTCCTTCACCCTCTCTTCATTCCACTTGGAAGACTGATGTTCCAAGCAACAGTTTTGTGACCATGAGGGAAGAAGTAAGAGTATAAAAATCAACAAAATATTTCTGGTGAAGGAGAAAGAAAGAATGATTCTACATTTCCAAAAGCATCACTGAATGTCTGTGCCATCCCTGGATTTCTAGTATTTGCTGGTGTAAAAAAAACAAACCATTATTTGTTTCATACATATAGACAGGTTATTTTTCTTTTATTTTCAGCCAAAATAATTTCTAATGGGGTGCAATTTTGATGCTATTAAAAAGTTTTACTTACCCTTTACATGAATGGAAGGGACTCTGAATATTAGGTTAACAATGTGTGCTTGGAAATTTTATTTTCTATTCTTCCTTCAGATCTCAGTTTTCTCTCTGATTATTTTACTTCTTCCAACTATTGTAGTAAGCATTTGTCCTTATCAGAGTTATAATTTTAATTTTGTTTATTCAATTTATCATTTAATGTCAGTTGTATACATTATATATCTGTCATTGCTGGTGTTTTGAACATTGGAACACAAACTATTTCATTATGTTTGCCCTAATTACAAATTTAACATAATAATGCACAGATTAATTCTCATATGTTCTCAAGAATGGTTTCGGTGTAGAAGTAATGTTATTGTCAAAAAATCTTCAACAATTTCATAGACTAGTTTTATACACCCTAAATCTAGTGCACAAAACATGATAATGCCCATTATTCTGTGTCTAAAATTCTAGAAATACACATTTTGAATGTTAAAATCAATTCTGAAAGGACTGAGAGGTTCTATCCTATTTGTTTCTTTCCTTTTTTTTTTTTTTTAAGTAGAACTTCATTAGAATGAATTGCAGAACAAACAAATGAAAATGTTTTCAGGCAGGGGAAAAATTGTCTAAAGTTCCCCTAAAGTGTAAAATATTCAATGTCCACCACGGTTCTGGTTTTTTTTGAAATTTTTTTAAATTTCAGAATGTTAAGGGGTGTATGTGTTCTGTTTACATACTTTATTTATGTACACATTGAGTCAAAATTATACACCTAAGTGTGTCCTTCACTTAGATAGCATGCATTATACCCAATACATGTAAATTTAGCCATCTCCTCCTATTTTTGTTAAACAAATACACTTCATTTTTAATAACAGATGCATAGGAATGGCAAAGTGTAATTTTAAAAAAGTTTTCAGCATTTTTCAGGAAAGTGTAACTTCTAAAATGTTAAATATATATTTATATATGTGTAATATATAATTATATAACACAGAAAGTGAGGCTATTTTATTCAAATCTTTAATTAGGTGGGACAGATAAGATAATAAACCTGACTTCAAGTACATTTGGGAAATGGGTTTAAATAGTTTATTTGGAAAGGCACTAGAAGTGTTAGAATATACTTGCTAGGTTAAGTACACAGGAAGTGGACAATGGTCTTATAAGGCAATAAAATCTTGATGCTTTGGGAATATCTCTCTACTGGACAGAATCTGTAAGTTAACATGGAAGTTCACAGTGTCTGGGCCAAAGCTGTAGTTAAATAGTACTTGGCAAAGTCAAACACAGGTATATTCTCTTAGAGATATAAGTAAATCTTGAATCACTTTATTAAATTATATCCTGATTTAACATTGAAAGGATGTATTGCCTACCACTTTTTTGGTGCTATTTGTTGTAAATGTAAAGTTTTAATTAAATTTTAAGAGGGTTAATTAGAGTCACTATACAGCTAATACTGTTTAAAAAATGTATTGCTCCACTGAATTTTTAAACAGGTACCTTCCAGGCTTGACAGCTCTTGCTTTCAATTTGATTTTAGTGTTATGAAAGCACAGTCAGATACTACCTTTTACTTTGTGTTAACATTTTGTGAGTGAGAATGGGTTGCAATTTTGAATGATCCATCCACCAGAAGTCCATAAAATGAAAAGCCAGGCCAACATAAACATTGGAATTTCAGGTTTTATGTTTTAATTGATAGTTCATTGTTATGGTCAGTGTCATATATGATTGCATTGAATAGAAGTTCATTACAAGATCATTGGTTTTTTAGACTACAGATGAAAAATATGAATTCCAAACTGATTTTGAAAGTGAGATAAGAAGTAACGAGTGAGTGCAGAAAGACAGGCATCATTCTGTTTGTCAATGAATCTTTTGTGTTTGTGCCATCTCATTATTCTTTAGCCCCCTTAGTGATAACTATGTGACTAAAGATGTAATTTCAATGTTAGTTTTCTACATGATTAACAATGACCACACGCTTAACACCACTATAACCTTCTCAGTGAATACTCAGACTGAGAAAGCTGCTAGAAACACTCAGAGAACTTCACCAAAATGCAAATCTCTTGTGAAACAAAGCTAAGTTTGTACTTCTCAAGAAAGAATTAAGTAGCAGAAAATTGTGGACTGAAGTAATACTTTTGGTAACTCAAACCAATACTGCGTCATGTCTGTAAGTATTCAAGGCTCCTGGGGGTACTTCTTACATTAATATCTGCATAAAATGGCAGGGGCCCAATTTCCTCAAAAGAATCCCCTGCAGAATGGTTGTCTATAGTCTCTTCCTTCACCTGCACTTCCTTCTGGCTCATTATTTCACTTCCTGTGCCTACTACCCTCTTACCCCTTCTTCCTTTATTCTCCAGCCTCAGTGATGCAATAGTGTGAACTTAAGACTCTTCCTGAAAGTTTGAGAGAAAGACAGAAATGACAAAATAGAAAAGCACAAAAACATCACTTAAATATGAATAGTAACACTGAAATTCTTAGACTTTTGTGACCTTTTCGTAGTCGGAGAGTTTTGTTTTTTTGTTATTTATGCAGTTTTCACTGGGGCAGGGTTCGAAACTGCCACCCTCAGTATAAGGGGCCATTGAGCCACATGTGCCACCCTTGTGACCTTTTCTTAATATACAAAAATAATTTTTCACTACCAATTTTCAGGAAGGTCTTTCCATCATCTGCAGGAACTTTTCTGTGGTTCAACTCTTATTTGAATACCAGCTTATCCCCCTCTTTCTGACCTCCCATGCCAGAAGTTACCATTTTATTTACCTTATTATACAGGGAAGCTTAGTACATTGTCTAAATGTTTCTCATAAAGTTTTTGACTATTCAGTGAGCTTTGCCTTTTTTTGTTTTTTAAAAACGTTCTCTAAAATACATTCTTAAATACATTTCAGATAAAATATTTAGAAATACTTCCTCTTTATTAGATTTTTGAAAAAAATCAGGTTATAGTTTTCTCTTTCTTATAACATTATACCTTCCCTAAAAGCCCTTCTTCACACTCAGGGTGAGGGCGATTCCCCTGCCTATTCTGTGGGTGTTTTCTCATCATATATGAAAAGAACAGGAACATTGATGAGGGAGCCAATTTTTCAGGTGTCGATTTGGCTTCCCAGGCCTGGATGTGTCCTGCACTTATACTTTCCAGTTTTTCTCCCCTCTCCATTCTAAAAGGCATCTTTAAAAGCCACTGACTATCAGGGAATATGCTCTTCTCTCCTGAATTCTAACTATTTTCGTAGACAGTATAAATGGCTGGGGGCAAAATATGTTCCTGGGTCAAAAAACAGCCCACCTGCACTGGTATATGGCAGAGTCTTTTTTTTTTTTTTTTTTTTTTTTTTGAGGCAGAATCTAACTCTGTTGCGCTTGGATACAGTGCTGGGGTGTCCTAGCTCACAGTAACCTCAAACTCCGGGGCTTAAGCAATTTTCCTGTCTCAGCCTCACAAGTAGCCGGGACTGCAAGGCACTTGCCACAATACCCTGCTATTTTTTCTATTTTTAGTAGAGTTAGGGCTCTTGTTCTTGGACTGTTCTTGATCTCCTGAGCTCAAGCAATCCACCCATCTCAGCCTCCCAGAGTGTTAGAATTACAGGTGTGAGCCACCACGCCTAGAAGAGTCTTTTGTCCTCAAAAGTGTCCTAAGCGATTCAAGGGAGCACCAGGTTTATTTATGTGTGATTCTTCAAAAGTGACTCTTTTTAAAAAAAATTTTTCCTTCATAACAGGCCATCCTCAATCCTTAGTAACACCACCTGGTACTTTTCTCAAAACCTTATATAGAGCTTTTAGGCATTTTTTTTTTTTTTTTTGAGACAGAGTCTCACTTTGTCACTCTCAGTAGAGTGCTATGTGTCATAACTCACAGCAACCTCAAACTCTTAGGCTCAAGCGATTTTATTGCCTCAGCCTCCGGAGTAGCTGGGACTCTAGGCACCAGCCGCAACACTTGGCTGTTAAAGAGATGAGGTTTCACTCTAGTTCAGGCTGGTTTCCAACCTGTGAGCTCAGGCAATCCACCTGCCTGGGCCTTCCAAGTGCTAGGATTATAGGTGTGAGCCACCCCACCATGCTCAAGCTTTTAGTTTTTGATGGATATATGAATAAATACACAGAAATAACGTTCTGTTTATTTAACAATATCTCAAAACTTTTACCTTTAGTTGAAATTTTATTTTATTTCAAGCCAAATTAATAAAAACCTACATAAGAATCTCCACTAGCTAGATATAGGCAAGTGATACTTGTTCAAAAATTGTGTTTGCATTGTCTACTCTGATCAAAAGAAAATATTGTGTAATCATAAATGTTCTTTTTGTCTGGGATAGCCGATTTTGCTCAATGACAAAGTAGAATCATTAGCAATCAGTCAAAACATTAACAAATTGTAATCTTTAATAAATGAGAGTAGCTTTTAATAAATGAAAAGTGCTTACTATATAGGTTTTCATTTATTTCTAATGGTTCAAATTCTACATTTGTGCTCCAGTTACATTTGTTTTAATGCTATTGATTAAGGTTAAAAAAAAATTCTTAAAGTACTCTCCTGGAGTATTTACCTTAGCAAATTTGGTAATATATAGCCAGAGGTATTTAAAAATTAATAGTTAAAATATTCTGGGATTACAGTAGTTTTTGACATTTGGGGGTGACAGAGAAAGATGAAAATGCTATAATCTTTTTAGAGTCAGTAATTTTCCCTGAAGCAAGAAAGATTCTTTTAAAGCCTTGCTCTCACATGATTTTCTCAAGGAATGAGACAACCGTAGGCCAGAGATAACTCCCTTATTTTTCAAATTGGTAAAAACATAGAATAAGAGCTCTGTGTTCTGCCATGAGGCTCAGGATAATGAAAATTTAAATATTTTTCTTCATCAGTAATTAATCTAATCCAAGAAGTGACTTTTCTTTATTAATAGAAAAATTAGTCAAACCTAATCATTTCTTTGTTAGCAATTGGGTTCCAACTAATTAAATTTTCACAGAATTATTTTTTCAATTTGCTGCCATGCCTTATAAAGCATATTTTTTCTTCTTTTTCCTTATTAGCAAACATACCCTTTCACCTTAAATTGGGAGATTTAATGAAGTACTAATGAGACTTTCAGATTCAAAAGAATGTTTAACAATATTATTTTCCAAGACATTTGTAATAAAGGACTGTAATTGCACATTATTTTTTCTTCAGCTATCTGACAGTTTCTCCTAGATGACATTTTCATTTCTACACAAATGAATCAAATGCCAGCATTAATACTCAAGGTGTTTTCTTGGAGAAAGGTCAAGAATGGAGAAATGCTAAACCATTAAGGGGAATAAGTTCATCAGTTCCAATGTTAGAATCCTTCAAAACATATACATGTATATGTACACACACACACACACACACATATTATATATACACACATGTATGTATGTATGTATGTATTTATTTATTTTCACAAAGACTTTCAGTGAAGCTTAGATTCCCTCCATGCTTGGGAAACATTTTCTATGTCAATATTCCCCCAAGCAAAATTGAGCTCCAAGTGTTCTTATTGATTACATAGGCATATTAGGAACCACTGTAAGTACAGAGATAATATTTTTTCCTATGTTTTTTCATTATATGTTTTTAATTACTTATATTAATTCAACAATTTTATTGTATGCTCTTTATAGAAAGATAGGAAAGTGTTTCCTCTAGCATGTTTGACTGAAAGGTGTGGTTACTACTGTTACTATAGAAAAGCATTTTCCAAATTCACAGTTCATTGCTGGTGATGCTAGACAATTCTTTAGGACTGTGCTCAACAAGCTTGATTTTTGTCCTGGTGCTCCAGCTATTCCTGCTCAGCCTCATCTCTTCCTCCTTAAATCCTTTAAATCTTAAATTCTTTCTCAATCTCACCTAATGTTGTTGTTTGAAATTCTTGATCAGATACATGTTGAATAATTTTGTGAGTCAGAGAATATGGGAAATGTGATAAGAAATTAAAACAAGAGGAAATGGTGGGGATTGTGGTTATTCATAAAATGTATGCCTCACATTATAAACATTAATCATTTAAAGTGCATTAGAAAAGGCATAAAATTTTTTAAATATGCCCAGGATTCTCACTCACCAAAGAAAACAAACCTTTGACAAAAAGTTGCCCAATTGTCCACAATCCATGTCTTTTGTATTTATAGCCTGTGCTAAGTACTTTGTTAGCATTAGTTCATTTAAATTTCCTAACTGAGAGGCTAAGGACTGAAAATGAGAGATTATTCTGAGATATGAATGAAAGGAATCAGATTCCAGGTTCTGTGTGGGAAACATGACTTTTATTCACTTGAGTGCAAGTGGGCTGAATCTAAAAAAGAAGTCAGCACATGAGTTAAGGCGGTTGGAAATGTAAGAGTTGAGAAAGGTAGGGATTGGTTCCTTCATTTCTTCCTGGGCAGAACATTCACACACTCACTTTTTCCTGGGCAAGATATTCTTTCCTGGGTGGGACAGTTCTATTTGGGCAGTCCATTATAAGGAGGTGGAGTGATGGGTATGTTGTCTCTTTGACTGCTTCCTACTGTTAGGGTCGGTGTGGGCTGCCTAGAAAGAAATAAAAATGGAGGGGAAGTGAATGGTTATAAGAACACTCTTGGGTCTTCAGTCTAAACTGGTGAGGATATGAGGATTGTTTTTCGGGTGACTCATTGGTCCATAAATTGGAAGATGAAGTGGAAGATTGCTGGTCCAAAACTGAGGATGAGAAAGATCATAATTAGTGGAAAGTAGGAAGTAACCAAGGAGACCAGGAATTGAAAAACAACCAGGGATTAGATGATTCAAGATCTGTTTGTCTCTGTTTGATTCATTCTTGAAGTTCTTTTACTTGCCTGTGATTATTCCTGATTGGTTTACAAAGAAACAACATTTTTCTTCCCTAAAAATTGCGTGTGCCTCCCTTTTCTGCTGTAATTAAATCTAAGGCTCAGCAATTTTTGGAGGACAACTGCAGCTAAAAAATTAATTTGGGAGTGTTGAGTGAGTAAGGAGTCTGCTACTTTTTCCTTGTCTTCATTAACTTTTAGGGAGAGTTGGAGGTAAAAATGGAATGGACTTAGCCCTGAAATGCCTGTGCCTAGACCAGCCACTATGCCTGTTCTGAGGGACGAAGATGCCTTTTTTTTTTTTTTTTTTTTTTGGTCTGCAATTCAGGGCCTGAGTTAGGGAGGAGTGATTTACAAAAGAGATTGGGGGTGAGGAAAACTTGGATGCAAAGACCGGAGTGGTTAGTGTGCAGGCACTGATAGATGGAGTGGCCGCAGAGGAAAAATATTCCCAGAGGGGTACAAGAGGAGCCAGATAAGGGAAAAATTGACTTGAGGGAATAGAGATCAGGTTTTTTAAAGCCTACAGAGTCTTCTGTACTGGTGAGATTGAAGCAGGTTAAACTGGGGAAGACTAGGGCTGGAAAGTCTGTGGTTATAGGGCTGAACAGAGCTATGCTATTTTCTGACAGAATGGAAGAGTTATATGCACCAGGTATGAATATGGGATTGAATAGATTTTGGTATAGAGAAAGACACATCATGAATCCTGAGGGGAAGAGGAGAGAGGAAGAGTTCCGGGCAGCTGAGAAAGAGGAGTTTAAAAGCTGGGAAATAAAGGAGCGTGAGGTCTAATCCTTTATAGGGTGGAGGGGTTATACTGGAAGAGAGTTTCTTTTCTTTTTTTTTTTATGATTTGTTTTGTTGCTGACATGCTGTGTCCTGAATTCCTCCTCCATCTGACAATCCTACATGTGTGAGGTATGTCCAGCAGACAGTGGTCTCGACTCCACCTCCGGGGCATCCACCACAGGTTATTCCACCAGTCCAGTACCTTTCCTGCATAATAACATTCAGAGGCTTTGGTAACATCGTAACAGTGTGCTGGAATGTAAGTGTAGCTAGAGAAAAAGGGGGATCTGAGGTAAGAATCGGGTGTCCTTGACGTGGGAATGGGGGTTGGTAAGGTATTCACAGATATACAAGGATCAGATAGTAAGACAACCTGTGCATTCAGCTGGGGTCAATGAGGAAGGGAGAAGGGCCAGGACTGACAGGAGGTGTAGCCAGAAGGAAAAGAAGTAGAACAAGGAAACATTGGGCTTCCTCAGGGAGCAAGTCTTGGGAGGTGCCTGTAGCCACACATCCTTAAAGGCTTCAAGGAGGTCATCCCTGCTTTGAACACATGAGAGTAGCCAGGCATCTCGAGAAAAATTATTTAGGAAAGGGAAGAATCTGGGAGGAATGTTCCACATTTATGGGAAAGTGGACTCTTCGGGGATCCTGGTGAGTTTTAAGGTTGTGGGCGATAGTACTTGCAATTTCCAGTGGGGGTCTTCCAGTATTTCAAGTTTTTCTCTAGAAAACAGCTTTATTTGGGATCGGTGGATCCAGACTGTCGGGGTCTAAGTGGTGAACGGCCATGGGGTTGTGGAGAGAACTGTATGAGGACCTTTCCAGGGAGGAGCTAGAGTCCTACAGGGAAGGGGAGATTCAAGGAAAACTTGCTGTACTGCGAATTGGTCTCTGATTTTCTCTGCTGAGGGATGGGGTAGGAGCTGCTTTATTGTTTTTCTAAGTTCATTCCTGGTTTCCTGGAAGATGGGAAAATAGTTTCCTATGAGAGAGTCTGAAGGGGGTCCAGGGCCCAAAATAATAGTTCTGCCATACATTATTTCAAAAGGGCTGTGGAAGAGGGGCTTGCGAGGGGTAGTATATGTAGAGGAAAGGGATGAAGAGAAGCTTAATCCTATCTTGTTTGTGTTGGAGTGCTAATTTGGTGAGATGTTTAAGGATGTTATTCATTTGTTCTACTTTCCCTGATGATAGGGGCCTGTAAGGCACGTGTAATTGTCACTGAATTCCTGGGGCTTGTGCGGTTTGGGAGGTGAGCTGGCTAATCTAAGCTGGGCTGTTTTTGCTGTGAATGGAGTTGGGGAGGCCAAATCTAGGAATAATGTGGCGGAGGAGGGTGGAGAGAACTTCTTGGGTTTATTCGCCTGTTGGGAAGACTTTATTCCACCCTGAGAATGTATCAACCCAAACTAGAAAAGTTTATATTTTCATACAGGAAGCATGTGGGTGAAGTCAATCTGCCAGTTGTGTCTGGGGGTTTTGGCCCTGGTCCTGAGGTGTGGGGAAAGGGGGTGTTTTTATGGCTCCCTGGGGTGAGATCCAGGTGCAGATTTTGCAGGACTGGGTTATCTGTTTTAAAAGAGAAGATGGTCCCTTTTAAAACAGAAAGGAGTGAGAAAGGGTGAGAAAGGAGTGGAGGGAGAAGTTGTAAAGAGGCTTGAAGCCAATGTGAAAGCTATTGTGATGGGGGGAGGATATTTTGGGCTTAGGAGGAAGGAAGAATACATTTTCCCTCTTGGAGTAACTACCCTACCCATGTGGGAAGATGCCGGTAATTGTCCTGTTCCTCAGATGTATATACTGGAGAGAATTTATTGAAGGACAAGTACTGGCCTTCTAGGCAAGAGAGGGTGTAAGAGTGCTGACCTGTCCACTTAGCTTCTATATTGGCTTTTTGTTTGCCTTCGGAAATTGGATCTGTTTTATTTGGTGACTTTTGCAGTGGATGATGGCTACTTCCTTTGGGAGTGTGGCTGCATTTAGGAGGGTTCAACAAGTGTGGCATTGAAAATAGAGGAGCCTTGGGTGGTCATGTACCCTTTATCTTGCCATATGGCTGCATGGTGATGGATTATGTGGAAAGTATACTTAGAATCTGTGTATATGTTAATGGAGTGGCCTCATGCGAGTTGTAAAGCTTTTACTGGGGGCGAAGAGTTCTGCATGTTGTGAGGAGGTGCCAGGGGCAGAGTAATAGAAGTGATGATGTGGGAAGAAGACACAATAGCAAAGCCCACCTTGGCAATGGAACAAGCAGTGGGCTTAGATGAACTGCCATCAATAAGCCAGTTGTCTTCAGGATTAGGTAAGGGAAAGAGGGAGATGTTGGGAAAAGGGTGTAGTGTTACGTGATTAAAGGCCAGCAATCATGGAACGAGTTCTGGGAAGTGTGAAGGTCATGTGTGTAGAGGGAAGCCAGTGGAGCTGAGGAGTTATATACCAGACCAGGGAAAAAGTGAAGGTCTGGGTTTTATATAAAGAGAATTAAGAGTCGGAGTCAGCGAGGTCCAGAAAGTAAAGATGATATGTGTTGGTGTTTTAAAAGGGAAGGAAAGTTATCAGGGTGTGTAGATATGTAGGTCATGGTAGGAACATTTCTTGGCCTCTAAGAAAAGGAGGGATGTGGCTGCCACTGCTTGGAGGCAAGGGGGCCAGCCTAGGGCTGTGAATTCTGTCTTGTTTGAGAGGAATGCTATTGGGAGGTGATTATTGTGAGGTTTCTGTGTAAAGACCCCTACTGCACATCCTTGGTGTTTTGACACTGAGAGGTAAAATGGATAGTGGGGATTGAGGAGATGGCGGGAGAGTGCTTGGGACAGAGAGGATTATAGGGAGAAGAAGGAACTTGACTAAAGCTGGTATGGGTCTAGGAGGGTCTAAACTTTTAATGGCAGTGTATAGAGGCTTAGCCGGGGCCACAAAATTGGGAATACAGGCTCTAAAATATCCTAGATACCCCAGAAAGGAGAGGAGGTCATTGTTTGTTTGGGGAAAAGGTAAGAAGGGGAATTTTAAAAGTAGAATTCCAGAAGTAACTAAAGGCAATATTAAAAATTTGTCTGAGTTAGGAAATGAATTACTTATGATAGTGATTTTTATGTGAAATAAAAACGGACATAAAATAAGCGCACATATGTACATATATCATATATGCGGTCTTGTCATTTACCCATTTGTTTTTACTTACCTATTTTGCCTTTTGCCAGTCTCCCTATCTTTCAAAACACTGATATAAAGGTACTTCCATACATGGATTCCTCAGCATTTTTGGATTCAAGGAATCTTGGAAAGAATTTCTGTCCAGGTGGAATTCATGGCTATGGAGGGCTGACTTAAGAGACTTGAGCATCCATGGAATTTACTATCCTACAGGCTTTGGGAGACAATCCTCTATGGATACTGAGGGCCAACAATGTGTGTGTGTGTGTATAATACATATATATGAATGTAGTTTTTTCCAGAGTAAAAAGTCATTTCTCTGATGATTAAGGATGATGAGTAGTGTTTTGAACAGAAGAATAATATGACTAGTGTTTCCTTTAGTAACTTGATACTGGTGGCTATAGCAAGCAGAGTTTGGAATCTGGGCACTCTAGAAACAGAAAGAACAGTGTGTGAGGATCGTTACACGAGGTTGGGTAGGAAGAGATAACAATTTGATAGATGTAAAGTATGGATTTGGAAATGTCAGGAGAACATCAAGGGCATTTTCAGAGGACAATCTCCTAAAAGTATTGACAATTAAGGGAGATTGAGTACACTCATATCTGGGTGGATGGTTTTGTCACTGAACCAAATAAAGACTAACATTAGGAACAAGTGTAAGAAAAGGCAAGGGAGAAAGAGGGTAAGACACGTACAATCTGGGATGCTATGGAGTTATCAGAGGCAGCTGGAAATTGTCTGTATAAAATTGAAACTAGACAGGAGGATGGAAATACCAATCTGGAGTCTTTATTCTGTAGCAGCCCTTATCAATCATAATCACCAAAACCTAAAACCTTCATGTCTGAAGACACCCATGGTATGTAATGAATTGATGTGCTTCCTGTGCCCGGAAGAGGGTATTTGCTATTTACCACCAGTGGGAAAACTGAGGAAAAAGTCACTCAAATCACTTTCTTGGGCTTAATTTACTCACATGATTCTGTTTGAGAAAAGGCGATTTCCAGGTAATAGTTGTTAAAACTAGGGATTATTGAAGTCTTTAGGTAAAAAGAGTATTAGCTAAAAATGATGAGTTAATTCTAATATTTAGGAAACAAAAAGAAAAACAAAGGAATTTGTACATCAGTAAGGAAAGGAGTAGCCAAAATAGAAAGAGAGAAAATGCCCTACCCCAGGTGTTCACACCGTACCCACCCCCTGGCAGATCCTTTCTCTACTTCTTGTCCCATCCCATTGACTCAAGTGAGAGGGCAGAGAACGTGTGCTCCAGGAAGCATTGCATAACTGCCACACCTTTATCATCTAAGCACATCAAATTGCCCCTTCAGAACACCTGAGACTACCACAGCATATCTGTATTGTCACATTCTTGATCTTATTTTGAAATTTCCAGGTGTATTGTGTCTCTTACTAGACCTTGAAGCAAAGACAATATCACCTTTATTCTTGTAACTCCCATTTTGTAGTTGTAGATACTCATTCATGAAAGGATTTGTTCCAACTCTGAGCTCCTTGGAGTTTTGCCTCAACTGCAGGGATGTAATTTACCCAAGGGTTGACTCTTCTCATGGTATCTCAGGACCAATGATTGATTAAGGTAGGGTTGAAAGGCCTGGATGTTTCATTCCAGTGTGAAGCAACTCTAATGGGAATACTGATCTCTGTACTCCAGAGAATCCCACGTGCCACTCCAGAGCTTCTCACAGGTTATCTGACAAGTCTTTGTCAGACTTCTATTACAAGTTGACTTTTCCATCTGCCTAATCTTGTTTCTTTCCTCTCCCTCCAAAAAGCGTTCATCCATAACAAAACGCTGCATGTCAAACTGTCTCAGCATCTGCTGGTGAGGGACCCAGCTGGTTCAGTGTTTAGAACAATGCCTAACACATAAAGGGAGATCAATGTCTTTTTGTATAGAAAAGCAAGTTGAAAGTCATCAAAGTTATATGATTTATTCATCCATGCTATAAAACTCAAGCATCTACTTTGCATTAGACTGTGTTCTAGGCACTGTGCTTTTACATAGATGAAATTAGTCTTTGGTATCTTTGAGAGCAGTCAGTCAGGGGAGGGCAGCTAATACAAGATTACTGAATGTTAAGGAGAATGGGAGTTGAGGTGAGTCAATGCCATGTTAAATGTAATGGACTATACTGAGGTTAGTGGCTTTTATTTTTCATTTGAGAATTTCAGAAGGGCAAGACTAGATAAAGATGAGGGATTGCTCATAACAGCTTCGATGAGATGAATAGCACTCATAATATATGGGATATTTTCTTCCCCTTGGCAGTCCACCTGACTAAGTACCCCAGCCTTCTTACATCTACATGGAAAAAGTGATTATTTCTGTACCATTTGGACGTGAGCAGAAGTAATGTACATGATTTACTATTCTGGGCCATAAAAGTACCCACTAGAGTCTCCATTTTATCTTCTCCCATCCTGCAGCAGAATGGAGAGGAACACAAGGGCCCACAGAACAGCAGAACCACAAGAGGGAATGAGCCAGGATCCCTGAATGACTGCATGGAGCAGAGACCCTCCACAAAGACCTGCACTGCACTCAGAACTAAGCCAGTTATTGTATAAAGCCAAGATTTTGGAGTTGTTTGGTAAATCAGGGAGCTCACTCTAACTAATATATGTGGTGTAAAATTTAAGGGAAGATTTTTCTCTTAGCATGGGAAAGACTTGACTGTATTTAGATGCTGAGGGGATGGTACCATGGAAGATAAATTGCAAAGGCCAATGAGACAGTGAATAATCATTAGAGCAAGTTCCCCATGGCATAGAAGGAAGTGACTCAGAACAGGATCTTCTGTTCTCCTGTGCTTTGTTGTCAAGAAAGGGAAGAATAGTGTTCATTTTTATTTTAGTGGTTTTATTACTAATTATTAACTAGTGAGAAATGATGATAACAGAACAAGGCTGACAAATATGTAGACATAAAAAACGTCTTGAGAATCTTTCCATGTTATTATACACATGGTGTGTTACATGAAAAAGAAATTGTCAGAAGACAGACAGGAGCTCAAATCCTCGCTTTGCCATATGCTAGTTGTAAAATATGAAAGACACGATTAATTCTGAAATTATTCATTGGGTGTAGCTGAAACATAGGTAAACTGGTAAACCTCTCACACAGATTAGTTGTGTGTGTGTGTGTAAAGATAAAATACAAAGCAGTGATAAGTACATAGGACAATGTTTGGAATATTTTGAAAATCGTAACAATGGCTAATCTTTGTTGAAACCTTAGTCTGTGTCAGGCACTATTCTAAAGAAAATATGAGCATCAGGTCATTTATTTCTCATAACGAGTCAATGAAGGATGTCCTTTCATTATTCCCATTTTGTGGATGAGGAAACCCATTGAAGAGGCATTAGCTGCCAGTGCTCCTCTTTGGGAAGAAAAACTATGGGTATACATTTGATACATTTCATACTTCTCAAGCTACACATATTTTATTTTATAATTATAAAAGAAATGGTATTTTAAAAACAACAACAATAGTAACTTTTTTTTTCTGTTTGTAGAAACGTAAGTTGAGTTCCTGAATGTGACATTTGCTAAACTCCAAAGCTACTAAGGCATTTGGAAAGGCCCGGAGGCTATCCTCCACAATGTCTTTATGGCACACAGACCCATGTGGATAATCAACAGAATGGTGAATGCTTTTTGCTCTCTGAATCTCTAGTTTGGGCTGTTCCCAGGCCAGTATGACTCAAGTCCTTCTGAGCCTCTCTCAGCAGAAGGTCTCATGGCTGGTTTTTCCCTGCAGAGCTGAGTATTCTGACAGTACGCTATTTAGCCTCCCCCAGCTTCACTTTCTTCTACTGTAAAATGGTGACGGAAGTTGAATATCCCCCCAAAGCAGACTCTGAGACAAGGATTTTGGGGCAAGTAGCTTATCTTGGAGGTGACCCCACAGTGAGGGTGTAGGGATGTGAGACAGGGAGGGGCAGAAAGGCAATGAAGGGTATGCCGTGGGGACATGGGCTGGATCCCACTGGGGACTCAGGACTGGCCAACTGCTGGGCAAGTTGGGATATTTATTCTCCAGCTCTTATCCCTGATTGTCAGAGGGTTACTTTTTGTGCTATTCACAACTTCAGGGTTTTTAAAAATAATTTTATTATATCATATTTGTGTACATTGGTGCAATCATGCACACCTTCAGGTTTTTGTCTGTCCAGGGTAGTGGGCCAAAGTTCTCCTGTAGCCAGAGGATGCTCTGTGGGGGACAGATACAGTTCCTTTTGGCATCTGTGGGGACTGTGCCAGGTGACCTCTGGGGGAAGCTGACATAATGGGGCCAAACACCAACAGCATCTGCTATTGATGTTAAATTGATAAATAGGATGACTTATTTTAAGGACTAAGAGTGCAGATGCTCAATAAATGCTAGCTGTCATGTAGGATGATAGCATTAGTGTCTTAATCTGTTTCGAGTTGCTATAGAGGAAAAACTTGAGGTGGGATAATTTAGAAAGTAAAAGGTTTATTTGGCTCATGCTTCTGAAGACTGTACGAGAAGCACGGCATCAGCTTCTCATTCTGATGTGGGCTTCAGGGAGCTTCCAATCAAGGAAGGAGGCAAAGCGGAGCAGGCATGCAGCGCAGTGAGAGAAGAGGGGGTGGCCGTGCTCTTAGAAGCAACTGGGGACTGAACAAACAGGACAAGAACTCACTCATAGCCGGGCGCTATGGCAGCCGCCTGTAGTCCCAGGTCCTTGGGAGGCTGAGGCAAGAGAATCACTTGAGCCCGAGAGTTTGAGTTGCTGTGACGCCACCGCACTCTACCGAGGATGACATAGTGAGACTCTGTCTCAAATAAAAAAAAAGAAAAAGAAAAAGAATTCATTTATTATGGCCACCCATTGTGGTGGGGAGGGCACAGAGCCATTCATGAGAGATCTGTCCCCATGACCCACTTAGTCCCACTGCCAAGTCTGGGGATCAAATTTCAACATGAGCTTTGGAAGGGGACAAACATCCACGCCGTATGAATGAGCGTTATCGTAAGTAGTACAGAACTCAAATTAAAATCCAAGCCTTGTGAGTCCCAGTTTCAGAGTATCTAATAAACAAGGGAATCTTCAGGTTTCTTTTTCCCTCTCCAAACCTTTTTCGTTACGTCAATTAACCCCTTAATTCTTTGTTTTCTAGGTAGGAATGATTAAATGGGAACCATTTTTACAGCCTAAATTTTCCATCTCTGAAATTCTGCTCTTTGCTTTAGAAAAATCCCCTCAACTAACATTAGCCTCTATGACTGTTTTATTTCTTTAAGCCCTACAGCTGTAGGGTCAGGAGATAGATATCTTGTTTTTATGAAGGTTCCCGAGGAGTGAACTACAGTCAAACCAAGCTACCCGGGAAGACTTTAAGCCATTTTAGTTGCTCAATGGAGAACGCATCCCGGGATACAGGCAGGTTTCCAAGACAACTGGGGGTTTGCTGGTTCATTGAAGGAAGGCCAAAGCAGCTGCATGGTGGTGGGTGGGAAGTCTCACATGATTCTGCAAGAGCTTTTGGTTCAGAAAATCCAAAACATATTCACTAGAAACATTTTTCTCTTCAATTTTTAATCAAATATATATTGCAATGGAAATTCATCCCATCTGGTCTTTTTTTTTTTTAAAGTCATTTATACTTATGTCATCCAGATAAAATTTTTTAATCTGTTTGATATTCCACAATTTTTAAAACTTTTTTTATGAAGGAAGAACATATTTGGTCAAAAAAAAAGGTGTGTGTGGGGGGGGATTTTGCTTCTCATGCTGCCAGTGGCTGTAGGTCACTGAAATGGCCTTAGAGTCCACACAGTGAATTGACCATGTCATGGATTCCTCTGAGGGACGGCTCCAGTGCTTTCAGTGGCAGACACAATGGGTAACAAAGGGCTCATCTAATTCTATTAATCACAGAAACTTGGCAAAGAGAAGAGCATGGTAAAATTAGAGGTTAAAGGACCTCAGATACCAATGACTCCAACCCCACTTTATTTTACAGCTGAGGAAACTGAGCTCCAGAGGGGAGAGATTCTTTGCCTAATGACATGTGGTTAATTAAAGGCAGATTTGGGGTCATACCCTCAGGTCTCCTGAGCCGACGAGCGGTGAAGCAGTGTTCTTTCTACTCTCTATGCTGCAAAGCATCAAAGCACAAATGCAAAGTCCAACCAAAAAACCAGAATCTCAAGTGCATTCAAGAACCATGGGCTGTTGTGAATTTGGGGGGAAGAAAAAGATTTTCAAAACAGACTTCTTCCCTCCAAAAAGCACAGGCTCTGGGGTTAGGTTGAACTCAAGCTTTAGTTTAACAACCTCCCTGACATTAATGACCTTGGAGACGTAACCTACCTGCTTTGAGCTTCTGTTTCCAAATCTGAAAACGGCTTTAAAGTTAGCATCCATACCCTGGATAGTTGCAAAAATTAGATAAAAGCTTGGACCTAAATGGTCAATGAATGTGTAGAGGGTACCACAGAATAAATGATCAAAAGATAATAAATTGTCTCACAAGTAGTATTACTGTTATCATTATCATCATAATACCCTGATCTTACTTTGCTGGGAGGCATTTCCTAAACTGTTTTCTGGGAGACTGTTACCAAGTCATGTGAACTGAGCTCGTGAAAAGTAAATAAGTACAAGGGAATATTGTGCAGGCCACTATTTTCTCGGAGATTGGTGTGTGATATGCAATAGGTAAAGTCTCTGAGAAAGCATGCAGGGGGACATAGGAAATAATTGTATTGAATATAATATTACCAAAGGCCACTGATTGTTCTTTTTAAATGCATGCATTAATTAATACTGTATGGAAAAAGCATTCTGCTGCAATCGGTTTTGGAAATTATGGTGTGCAGAGGATAAGACATAGATGCAGAGTTGTGACATGCAGAGATCACGATCCATCACAAAAAGATGTGCGAAGAACAGCTCAGGAGCATTCATCTTCAAAAGGGAGACGCATGGTTGCTTCATGAAGGAAGCAATGTTAAAGCAGAAGAGCGTTGGTTGGAGATTAAAATGAGGCAGTTCCAAAATGCAGAGGCAGGAAAGTGCTGAGGAAGCTTTGGAGAACAGCAAAAATCCAACTTTATAGCCAGAGCAGCAGGTAGGAGTGGGTGGAAACGCTGGCTGGGGACCATGAGACCAGCTTATCTTCCTTTCCTCCTCCAACGGCTGGAAGCATCCTGGTTTATTTCTACTTTTACAACACCTAGTGCAGGGCCGGGCACTAAGTAGGACTCAATAAATGTGCACTGAGTTGAGACCAGATCTAAGCAGATGTGAAAAGCCATGGCAAGGAATCTGGACGCTATTTGGCAGGCGATGGGGAGCCGTGGAAGCTTGTTGCTCAGGGGAGTGACATGTTCAGAAATGCACATTAGAGAGATGGGCTTGGCAGCAGGGGGAAGAAGAAACCGAGAAGGGAGAAACTGGAGTAAACAGTCAGTGAGAATTCAGGCACTATTTTCAAAAGTAGCAACTGAAGTCAGTCACTGGTGGACAGAGGGATGGAGGTGCAAATGAAAAAGAAGCCCCAGAGATGGGAAATTGCAGATCTTTCTATGCTATTCATTTTTTTATAAATACCTTTTTATTTTATTTTATTTTATTTTTGCAGTTTTTGGCTGGGGCTGGGTTTGAACCTACCACCTCCAGCATATGGGGCTGGTGCCTTACTCCTTTGAGCCACAGGCGCCGCCCGATATAATATTCATTTTTTAAAAGTCAAAAGGGGAGCATTAACAAGGACTCACAAATGATTTCCCGTGCACAGAGGAGCAGTTAGATTTTGAGACTCTGAGGCTTGGGTCCCCAGAAACAGCGAGTGACAGCGTCAGGGACAGATGAAAGGTGCTGGGGAGGGGACCAGTTTGAACTGGGGAGGAAGGTGAGCTCGGATTGTGGCCTTTAGTCCAGTTTGAGCTGCTGACAGGGCGCAGCAGGGCTAGGAGGGTGTGGTCAGAAACCATTTGGGAATGTGCTAGGGACACATGCCAGATAATTTGGGAGGAGATGTGTAGATTTACGGTCCTGCTATATGGAACTGAGAGCTGAAGCCTGTGAGTACGTAAGAATGTGTGATCGGCTGAGAGACTAGAGAGAAAGGACAGGGAAGCCCAGGCGCGTTTTCCACCATTGTCCAGACTTGTGACTGACACAGCTTGTTCCCTGCCCCCCTGGAAGAGAGATGGCCACCTGCAGTCACACCACTGTCCAGTCCCCAGCCCACTCTGGAGGACTGGTGGGCTCCCCCTAGAGGCAGAATCAGGACATGCTCTTACTGTTTTGCTTAGAAGGGTCCAGCCATTCCCTGCCCCAGTGGTCGTCTAAAGAATGCATGCTCTGGAGTCAGACTGCTTGGGTTTGAACCTCAGCACTAAGACAGTGCGAGAGTTTTTTAACTTCTCCTTTCTTTTCAGTTACTTTGCAAATTTGGAATTAAAACAATGTCTATGAGATAGCGTTTGGTTGTGAAGAGTTCTTGACATATATTAAGAGCTAAATGTATTTAAGTCATTATTATTATTTCTTTAATCACAGCAGTTATTTTTAGGACTGATGACTGGGCTTGTGCCTCAGTTTCCTGTAATGACTAAAAACCTGCCCTGAAGCCGTGTCTTCTTTGCGGAACACACAGACCTCAGTTTAACTCATCTTGCCCGTTTCCAGAGTCTACCTCTTGCCTACCCTTCCTTGTATCCCCAGTGCTGACTTCAGTCATCACCATCTGGGTACAAGAACTGCCGCCTCCCCTTCTGCCACTTGCTCATTCATTAACTTATTCAATTGCCCTTTCCACTAATATTTACTGAGCACCCACTGCGTGATGGACACTCTTTCCACGGCCACCAGATAAACTGAGGTATCCATGCCTTTGCTGTACCGGACACTACCCCCCTGGGCCTCCACTGCAGCCACTTCAACAGCAGGAAGGATTTTTTCTTTGAGACAGAGTCTTACTTTGTCACCCTGGGTAGAATGCTGTGGCATTATAACTCGCAGCAACCTCAAACTCTTGGGCTCAAGCTATCCTCTTGCCTCAACCTCCCAAGTAGCTACAGGTACCTGCCAGGATGCTTGGGTAATTTTTCTATTTTTAGTAGAGTTGGGGGTCTCCCTCTTGCTCAGGCTGGTGTCAAGCTCTTGAGCTCAAATAATCCACCTGCCTCGGCCTCCCAGAGTGCTGGAGGGGAGCCACCAAGACAGCAGGAAGGATTGAAAGTCTGTCTAATGACATCAATTTCTAGTGTACTTTGCAGGTAAGCCATCAAACTCCCTCAGCAAAGTAACTTTGCCTTCTATGTCTCTACAGACTCATGGACAAATGGCAGAGACAGGGTAAAAGCCCAGGGAACTGGTGTTGATGACTTGGGAAGGTGCATAGAAAGGCCAGCATTGCTCTTACCCCATGATGATGGAGGAAGAAGACATTCGCTCCCCATATCTGTTCACATCTGCCCTGACACCTCCTAAAACTTCCCTCCAGAGAGTCATTAATGAGGCGGCAAGAGAGTCACTGGGGCCCAGGGGAGATGCTCTGACACTCTGAATGAAGGAAAAGCAGAAATGCTTGCTTTTGTGACTAGGGGGACTCGCTCTGAGGCCTGCTCACCAGTCCCTGTAAGGTCAAACGTGAAGCCAGGGGGACACAGTTGAGTAGAAAAGCAGAACAGTGGAGTGTCGGGATGGGAAATTTGGGAGCCCAAGGACAGGGATGGATGAGGAAAACAGACATAGAGTTCTCTGTGTGGGTAGAAAACAGATTAGTGACATCCACATTAACAAAAGTCTCTGCTCTTTGCTTGTGGGGTGTGTGTGTGTGTGTGTGTATGTGTGTGTATGTGTGTGTGTGCATTCAAACTTCTGTTATACATCCAAACTTCTGATGGGCAGCTGCGCCTACCCAGAGGCTGGCTGCTTTTCTTGCAGTGCACTTATGTCCACGTGTAATTGTATGTGTGTTTTTCTCCCAGTTTGTGCTGCCCCCTGCCCCATGGCTGGTGCTGGCAAATGCTGAGAAAGTTCATCAAATAAATAAATGGTCCCCAAATTGAACCGTTTAGGAGGGTGATGGGACCTGTCAACTCTCATTTTGACTCTTCTGTCTATAGCACCAGACTAAGGCAAAGGATCAGAAAGATAGGCACCAGGGAATTCATTTGAGGGTGTCCTTATGGACCGAACTGTTGATGGGCTGGTTCCTACCAATTTTGGAAAGGTGACCTTGTGGTGCCAAAGCCAGACAAGCTCCTACTTGTGTCACTCTTCATCTCAGGAGTGACAAGGTTTTCTCTCCCCACCTCCTGGCTTACACACATACTCAGCGCCACCAGCAGACCCTGCTTTTCAATGCAGAAGGCCACGTTGTCCTATCTGCGGGTGATCATCAAAACTATACCAATCACAGCCCCGCTGGCACATCCATCCATTCCTCAGTGTTTTCTAGCATCTATTAGAAGCCAGGCCCTTCTCTACTCCCTGGACACAGTGCACAGTTGTGTGCAAAGATCACTGATACTGTAATATCAATAGCAAACAGCTTCTGAGCACTTCTCTGCATGGAACATTTAAAATCTTCTATATCCATAATGTCACTGGTCATCACAACAAGCCAAGGGGCAGGGATCATTACCCTTCTCACTTAACACATGAAGGAAATGAGGTCCGGAGAGGTACATTAACTCTCCTGAGGTCACAGAGCAAGTCTCTGGCACATCTGGGAGTAAATCCAGGCAGTCAACCTCCTGGACAACAATCCTTAGGCACTCAGGAAATAATCAGACACACGCTTAAATCTCACTTCAGCACCAGATGAGTTTGTGGCTTTAAGTCTGTCGCATACACTGGACTTCACTCATCTACAAATGAAAAGAAAATCTTGAGTCCCCCAGTGCTGTGACAGCGAACTGTGCTGAGTCCTCTAGCCCGAGTAGGACCTGGCATGTTGGATGTTATTTTCATTCCCATCCTTTTGGTCATTAAAAGAAACTCACGAGTTCTGCCAAGTGTGTGTCCCTGAATCTGAGACTGTAGACGGTGGCACTCTTTTTCCTCTGATAAGGGAAGGGCAGTTGGGAAGCCGCTGCCTCTCAAGGTGCACGAAACACTTGCTTGTTCACAAAACAAACATTTGCGGGGCTTCAGCAACAGTCCAGGCAGCCGCGGGAGCAGCAGCGTCAGGGACTCCACAGTTGGTTCATTAGACGCCAAAGCCCCCCTGGAGGCCTGCGGGGAGCAGGCTGTTTGGGGCAGAGAGGTGCAGAGGCCAGCTGGCTCCTCAGCAACAAAGTCAACATCGCCCCAGATGTCTGCCCCAGGGTTGAGGCCATTAGCTGCAGTTTACCTGTGCACTTCATTTTTCAAAATTAGCCACCAAAGCCTCCCACAGAAACACAATGGGCAGCATCTCTCAGCGGGGCACCGAGAATACAAAGTGGAGCTTTTCCATGCACTTGTTTGGAGTTTCTGAATGTTCCCGAGCCCTGGAGGCTTGGCGGGCTTGGTGCCAAGGGCTCCCACAGGAATGCCTGTGCGAGCCCCGCTTCTCTTCCCCCTCGTAGATGAACCCAGACCGTCCCGTGTGCCACCAGCCCTGCTGAGCACCCCGACACTGAACCCATTAGGACACCGACTTTCTCATATTCTTGCTTCTTTTTCCTGGGGGATAATATTACAGTTTAAATTCCTGGGTTCACTTTGAGAGTTGCTGGGAGACAGTATTAGCTTTCAACCACCTGATTTAATCTCTTCTCTCGCTCTGGCCTCCCCTCACTGCTGCTCAGACAAGGCAGAGGGCAAAGGGGAGAGGTGAGGAGGTTAAAGGCTTGTCTGCAGTGACATCTTTTCATCTGGTTGTGCCGAGAACGGGGCAGACAGAAGAGGCCGGGTGTCGGAGCAGCACTGTCAGCTTGTCTGTCTCTTGGCTGCCAGTGCAGCCCTGTGTGAGCTTTAATGGGAGAAATGGGGAGAAAGGAAGGCACAAGGAATGTAATAATGAAAGGAAAGATGAGTGAAAACATAAATGCTAAAACACAAGGTCGTGCAGCTATAACCATCTGGCACAAAGTGCATTTCTGCCCTCGGAAAATTATTTCTAACCTAAAAATCCACAGGAAATTAAGCAACAACCTACTATGTGCTAAAAAATCCCTATACAAAATAAAAAGAAATTAAAAATACTTGTAGATGAAAAGCCAATTACTTTAAACACAAGCGCCAATCAGGTGAATGGAGAAAACACTAGATGAGATTTATCGGGAAAGGGTGAAACCCCCAGATGAGATTTATTGGTTTCTACTTTTAATCTTCAGGACGTCAAGAAAATAGGAGAGGTGCCTGGAGATGGGAAATGGGAGGCGTGGAATAGTTTTATTTACACGTGATTTAATTACTAATTCAGTGCATCATTTACTGTTTATCCTGCCTGTGATGTGAGCTTCACGAAGCAAGGACTTCTGCGGGCATCTTCTCTATTGCAGTATCCCAGGGCAGAGCAGAATGTCTGAGTTAAGGTAGTGCTGGACAGTGGGTGTGCTGGGGGAGGAAATGAATGAGAGTGGAGCCTGCAGCTGCCTCCTGCAGACGGGTTCTTCAGGAGGGTTTTTGCATGGCTCAAGCGTCCACTTAGAATTCCTGAATCTCTCTCCTCACTGTGCGTGTACATTGGCGTCTGTGCCAAGTATATTTTCTCATTCTCTCTAAAGGAGTGAGTGAATGATTTCATTCCTCCCTAGCTCGCCAACCTCCCCACTTGCAGAGCTCTTTCTCTCATCACCTTCGACTCTGGAGCTTCTCTGGACCGTGGAGTGGCCAAATCGCAGCACCCCTACCCCAAAGACACCAATTCCTAATCCTTGGAATTTGCACAAGTTGCCTAATTGAGGAAAGGGGTCTTGGCCTATGTGATGAGTTAGTGATCCTGACTTGAGAAGATATTGTATTATCCAGGTGCATCCTAAATCATGAGAGTGAACATGAGAGTGTTTGTAAGAGAGAGGCAGAGGGCATCTGATACACACAGAAAAGATGGCAATCTGAGGACGGAGGCAGATACCTGCGTGATGCGGCCACAGGCCAAGCAAGGCCAGAAGCTAGCAGAATCTGGAGGAGGCAGGGGATGGAGTCTTCTCTGGGCAGCGTGTCCCCACTAACACCTCAATTTTGGTCCAATAAAACTGATGTTGAGCTCCAGCTCCAGAACAGTGAGGAAATCAATTTCTGTTGCTTTAAGACAACCCATTTGTGGGGATTTGCTACAGCAGTCCGAGAACAATGATGCAGGCAGCATGAGAGGCTTGAGCAGAGGTGAGGCTAGCCAGGCCAGGAGAGAGCCTGGAACTGGGAACAAGGTGGCAGTAAAGCCCATTGTTGGAAAGATAAGCTGTGAGATCTTAATGCCATAACATGATAGGCATTTTCAGGTTGCTCTCGTAAAGCTCAGTTGGCAGCAGTGGTGAAGATGGAGATAGTGTTCCATGAGAAAGACTCACCAGATAGTGTAGGCTCAGCTGTCCTCACTGCGTGATTTCTGAGGATTCCACAGACATTGAAAGACTCACCTGACAGTGTAGGCTCAGCCAGCCTCACTGCATGACTTCCAAGGATTCCATGGGCATTTGCATCTAGGTGTCAGGTGGGCATGAGAGGAAAGAGAGGGAATTGCAAATTATTTTTTTTTTAATTCAAGCCTGGAGGAAGCTGTGTTATTTTCAGCCATATTCTATCAAATATCATTTAGTCATATCACCCCACCTAGATGTAAGGCATCTGGCAAATCAAGTTCCTGATTGGGACCCTCATTCCAACAAAAATTCTATATAAAGGAGGAGGAGCACAGATTCTTAAGATTCTTAGTGAACAGCCAGACAAGGCCTCAAAAAAAAAAAAAAAAAAAAGGAGCAAAAGGGCTCTATCTTTTTTACCTGCTATCAGCTTCTCTGTATCAGGTAGATGCGTGAACTTTCTTTTGTATTCCTCATTCCTGTCTTTGTAGGTGGAACCTGAAGTCTTCAACAATAAAAAGATAAAATTTCTTTTCAATTATAATTTCTAATTGTAATCAGTAAATAAATTAAAATGAAATGTAAAATAAAAAAAGGCTGAAAAGGCAAAGAGATTAAAATAAGAACTAGATAATTTAACTCAAAATAAAACCAACTCACTTCATTTTTAAAGTGACGCAATATGTTGTGAAGTAGAATACTAAATTCACAAGGATTTTTAAGGTGGAAATGAAAGTCATAAGGCATCTGCCTTTATCATTCAGTTTTAGAAAGCTTCTCCAGTAGGCTTGGCTCTCTACTCCCCTTTGATTGGCATTACTGAGAAAACACACATCGAGTTTGGACCTGACAAGACCAGTGTTCAAGTTCTAGTTCCTCAGCCTTTGTTTCCTTAGATTTGAAAACCGGGGAGGTTCTGTAGGTCACTCAATCTTCAGGATACTAAAAGGAAATAAAACCAAGAAACCTGCCATAAGGAAAGATTCCTGCACCTTCCATAGTAGGATGAATTAAGATCACACTTGAAGTTTGATCAATCATAGTAGAGACCAACAGAAACTGCATTGCACGTGTTTCACCTCCTGGGCCTCTGTTCTCATAAGAATTCACTTCTACACCGCTGGTGCAATTGCAAACTACCATGATCTTTATGAAGAGAAGTATGGAGAATTCTCAAAGAACCTTAAGTTGACCTTCCATTTGATCCTATTAGCCCATTACGAGGTATCTACTCAGAAGAACGAAAATCATTTTATGAAAAAGATATTTGCACCAGAATGTTTATTGCAGCCAAATTCATAATTGCCAAGTCATAGAAGCAAACCAAACACCCATCAACCCATGAATGGATTAACAAATTGTGGTATATGTATACCATGGAATACTATTCAGCTATAAAAAGATGGAGACTTTACATCTTTTATGTTTACCTGGATGGAGTTGAAACATATTTTTCTTAGTATAGTATCTCAAGAATGGAAAAAAATATCCAGTGTACTTAGCACTAATATGAAACCAATATATAAACACTTACACTCTAATATAAATGATAAAGCACAAATATAGTCTAGCAAGAAGGAAGGGTGAAGAGGAAGAGGGATGTGGGAGAGGGGAGGACAATTGGTGGGAGGAGGGAGAGCCGTTGGCAGGATCTTACCTAATGTCCACAATGTGAGGATGTTCAGCATTCCCCCATGAGTGAGGGGCTCTTCTACAACTTGAACTTTACCTTGGAAGTGAGGACAATGTAGCCTAAAAATTTGTACTATCATATTAATTTAAAATTTAAAAAGTAATAATAGCCTCAGTGCCCACGGCACGATGGTTACAGTGCTGGCCACATACACCAAGACTGGTGGGTTCAAACCTGGCCTGGGCCTGCTAAACAACAATAAAAACTGCAACAAAAAATAGCTGGGTGTTGTGGTGGGCGCCTGTGGTCCCAGCTACTTGGGAGGCTGAGGCAAGAGAACTGCTTAAGCCCAAGAGTTTGAGGTTGCTGTGAGCTGTGACATCACGGCAGTATACCAAGAGCAACATAGTGACTCTGTCTCCCTCCACCCCCCCCCAAAAAAGTAATAATAAAATGCCTTTACCAAAGTATAAAAAGAAAACAGAATTCAAGAATGACAAGAAGAGCCACCTGTAGTTTTGTGAGCCCTGCATAGTTTATGGTAGAGACAGAGGGTTATCATCCTGCTAAGAACTAACCTGAGACTATACATTCCCAAGAGAGTCTGGGTACCATTTATTTGGTGTTTTTTTCTACTATCTCAAGAGGATATACATGATTAGTCAAGAAGTTGAACATCCATTTTCTATTCCCTGTTCAATTCACTCATGTGATTGACCAGAAGGAATTGTCTTATAAGAAAATGAAAAAAAGGGGCAGCACCTGTGGCTCAAAGGAGTAGGGTGCCGGCCCCGTATACTGGTGGTGGGTTCAAACTCGGCCCTGGCCAAAAACTGCAAAAAAAAAAAAAATTAAAATAAAAAAAAAAGTCCTCACTCTCCACAAGACAGTTAGCTTAGGATTGGAGGCACTTAGGCAGTCTGCTGCCTGTGCATAGACTTCATTCCTTCTCCTATTACCACCCAGTATGGACATGTTCTCCCCATGGAGATGCCTAGAGGGGAAAAAGAGCCAGGAGTCAGGCTATGGATTCATAAGAGAGAGTCAGTAAGTCAATACACTCACTCACAACACACACACACACACACACACACACACACACACAATTTAGTAATTCCAAGAAATGAATATGACAATCTGGAAATGTCTATATAATACAACTATACTAAGTGTGATTAAAGATTAAATTATTTAATAGAAAACACAATGACAATATGATATAGGAGAAGAATAGGCATATCTGTTAAAGGACCAAATACTACTTATAGAAAAGAATGGAGAAAAGCCTTGATGAGCAAATTGAACACTGTAATAGACATAGCTGCAGGGAGAATCTATGAACTGGAGAATAGACCTGAATGCAGCCCAGAAAAATAAAAAGATGATCGGTACCTATTGTCCAGTCCATATTTCAGAAGTTGGTTAACACTGGGGAAAAAGAAACCTGCTAAGAAGCCCGAGAGAGCTGCCTTGACTAAAATATGGGGCACAATTTAGCACAAGGTGTTGAGAATAGGATGAGGAACAGGAATGAGAGCTGGAGCTCTGTTCACATGCTGTTAGACAGTGGTGGCATTCCTCAAACCCAGTTCTATGTATCCATGATCTTTTTTATTGTATCATGTCGTTGCTCACAGAATTACTTCAACTGGCGGTATTCCAGAGAGAGCTAAATTGGAATTGTGTAGTCACTAAAATTTTTCGTTAAACTTTGATCTATGGATTGTTTTAAAACAAAATAACAATAATAAAATTATATTTAAATGCCTTCCTGAATTGTGTTCACTAATGTTAGGCTTAGGATAAAATGTTTATTTTATCGTTGAGTAGCAACCCAGTGAAAACAAAGGCTGTAATTACAATGGAAACCCCATAAATCTCTCCCTGTCTCATTCCTACAGCTCCAAGTCCTCTCGAGGGGTTCCAGGTAGACAGGGAAATGGGACCAAACAAGTTTATCTCCAGAAGCAGGCCTTAGAAAAGAAAGTAAGATGCAGCTCTACTCACCTTCTCGTTGGTCTTTTCTTACATATGAAAAGGTCAGTATGTGAGCAAAAAGTTCTTGCCTATCAGACCTGCAACCAGACACTTCCTACTGCAAAATCTCAAAATCTCCCCTATTCCCACCTCGTCCTATTAGGGTTGTTATTTTCAGCCCTCACTCTGTCCTATTTGCCTTCATGCCTCAGAAGGCAGAGAAATCACAGCCAAAGCTTCAGCTGACAAATGGTAATAAACTGAAGAACTCCCAGGCAGGAGTTGGAACTTGACCTTAGAGCTATTGGTCAAGTTGGAGATATATTTTTAATGTAAATAATCCTGGTAACATGAGCGTGGATTCATGCCAGCAAACCTTCTAAGGGACCTTTTCGTACCCCGTGTTCTGTACATACATTTCTCTTTCTTAGAGCCTTTTGCTCTGTTTAGGGGCAAACTTTGTTTTATAATTCCTAAAGTAGTTGGCAACGTGATGATTTTTTTCAAAGCCAAGGCTGAAAAGCTATATAGAAGTTTTCAGAGATTGTGTTGAAGTCCTTAAGAAAAACCTTCTAGTGTAACTATGACAAATGTTTGTGGATGTTTTGTTATAGCCTAAATTATTGTTAAACATTAGAAAAGACTGGCTTGCTTCTACACAATGCCTTCTAAAATGGACTTGAGGTAAGAAAAACACTTAACATATCAGAGATAACATTAGGAATATATACATCAGGACATTAAATCTTTGGGGAATTAAGTGTGCTAAATTTAAGAATAATGTAGTTGCTACACATATAAATGGATAATACAATTGAGCTTCCTGGTGGCCAGGTTGAAAGAAGAAAATAGATCAATTTCTCGGGAGAAATAATAGGTTCCATTTTGTTTTATGTATTTTGCCACAGCTACAGTTGAAAAGAACACATTACATGAAAATGTTTGATAGCTACAATGGTACGTATGTGCCCTCCACAGCAACATTAAAGTGAAGGCCAAACTGGGTATTAAATGTTTGTTTGATAAAGCAGCTTCGATGTTTGATGAAGAACTTGGGACATAGTAGGCATTCAGTCAATAAACTTGACGAATGAATGAAGAAAAAGATTTTCTAATGATGTGGTATCTTGTCCCAGTATTGACAGGCGACTATTTGCTGTAGTGAGTTTAATGAAAGCCAAATGGAGGTACAATTTTAGAAAATGGTCACGGTAGTATAGAAACTCTTTGAGAAATGCTGCCGTTAAAAGAAAGAACAGAGAATAAGAGTTGGAGGAAGATAAAATCAAGGAAGATTTCATTTATTTTAAATCTTTCTTAGGAAGGGAGATATTTGAACAGATGACATTCTGGAAGGATCCACTATAAAGAGAGTGCAAAGTTATTGGTAACAGAATTCAATGGGATCCAAGACAAGGTTGAAGGAAATGGTCTCAGGTGCAAATACTTAATCTCTTAGAGTTGCTTTTTTTTTTTTTTTAACCTTAGTTGCTCTTCATCTGGGTTTGGTGCCCTCATTGTATTCAAATGTGTGAATAATTACATGACTTTTTTTGGATGAGTTATACGGACCTCTGCTTTGAGATCCCATGAGGGAGCTGCTGGAAGAGCTACTAGCTGTTATCTCCCCACCTTCCTTCCAATGGGGCCATTTTCTAATGCCCCCTAATCATCCAGTGATTTATAAAAAGCACATTCTGCTCATTATAATCAAAAAGCGAATCATAATAATATTGCCGAAAAGCATTGTTTTCAAAATGATTTGCTGCCCTCTTGACTTGGCTATGTGTATTCTCCTATTTGTTTGTTCAAAGCCAATGGCCTCAGAGAGTTCCTAAGGCATTTTGATTATCTCCTCAAAGATGGCCTGGTTCTGAATTGCCTACCAGTGGGTAATCCAGATATATTTCCCTTTATGTTTTCAGCATATAAGTTTAAGAAAAATTATAATGTATGGACAGCATGACTGAGTACAAGAAGATGCATTTTTATGGCATCTATAGGAGTAAAAAAAAGAAAAAAAAAACCCACAGCAACAGCCTCAATTGCTGGAGACTTCTCACTTCATAATAAAAATCTCTCCCACCATCAGTCTCACTGACCCGACAAGCAGGGATTTTAAACTAGAGTTATATTATTTCAGACAGCGAATGCACACTTGACTATGAACAAAACTGAATTTTAGTTAAATCCAAAGTGAATCACTAAAAATGTGTTTATTTTTCTGTACACACACACACACACACACACACCACAGAGGAATAATTTGTTGATCTTCCAATAGTGCATGTTTTTCTAAAATAATAAGGAACAAACATCTAAGAATGACTAATATTTTCAGACTCATTGAATGTTTTCTTCCCAGTTTCAAAAGTTTGACATCTCAAACTTTGCTGCAGGATGGGAGCAGTGACACTCTTCCGTGTTTATGTTCAATGTCTGGGCAAAAGCAGAACAGGCTGGAAGGGCTGTTTTTGTATAAATGTTCTTCTTTCTTTAGCTGTTATGGCAAGTTCATTTTTGCTCCCTAGCTAGTTTTAGGAGTGACCTTCTGCCATCCTCAGAACAATGCTCAGATAAGTGGGGAAAGCTGTTTACAAAAAGTAAGAGCCTTAGCTCACCTTACCAACAGAGAGTACTTCTGGGCTTCCCTCCACTCCTGTGTGTCTGAGACCCTGAACTGAAGGCTGACGGAGGGTGTCACCTATTGGATGCACACCAGTACTCATTTTGTTTAAGCTTCCTGCCCTTGGGCAACCTAAAACCAAAAGAAAAAAAAAATATCATCTTGGCAGAAAAAAATAGAAGAGAGAGGACTAGTGAGAAAGCTCTGCACTGGGTGAGCCTGTGTCCTTGTACGTGTGGGTACCAGAGGGATGTGGCACAAAGACACGTGGGAAGTGGCCATTTAATGGGCAAATGGCAGACTTTCCTACCCTCAGTTTCTTATGGAAGACACAAAAATCCACAAACCTCCCTTCAGACAATGCAAGCTCTTCTAAGATCTCGGCACATAGTAGGTGCTCAGTAGGGGGCAGTGTGACACAGTGGTTAAGAACTTGGGCCATGTGCCCTTTCTGGGGAGGGCTGGTCTTTTTATATGAATCTTGCAAGGATTAAATGAGTTAATAGATCCTTAGCCTTGGCATAGAGTAAATATTTTAACAAATAATAACTTTGTCAGGTCTACTTGAAAAATTATTATTATAAATCATCTTGCTCCACCCTTGAACTCACACCCAAACTCTAGCCCTGTGCATCTCTGTCTGGGAGGTCAGGGAAGGCCTCCAACTCAAATGTCTAAAGCCTAACTCAAGACCACCCTGGCCTCCTGATCTGGTAATTGTCCAGGGCTCCATGTTTCACTCAAGGGAACAACATGCGGGTGGTTTTCACACCTCCCTCCCCTCTCCTCCTGCTCACCAGGCTAATCTTGAATTCTCGGAACTTCTCTTTTTTCTTCACTGCCCCACTTCCTTCACAGCCAAAGTGCCATGTCACCCATTTGGGAGACTCAACACAGTCCAACAGGCCCATTCCCCCATCTTCCCCTCCCCTCTAGTCTGTTTCTACACTGCAGAAAGAACACTCTTGCAGGATTACAAATCTGGTCCAACCACCCATGTTGAAGCCCTTCCTTGCTTCCCTGACCTGTTAGAATGAAGACCAAACACTTCACCACTGTCCCAGCCTCAGCATGTCAGCCCCTGTCCCCTCCTCCCTTCTCTGGACTCTGCTCACACCAGACTTGTTTCAGTTCCTCAAAAGGGCATGAATCCCCCTGGTCACAGGGCACCAGCTGGGTCTGCCTCCTGTCTCTCCCGCCCAGGCCTGGCTAACTTGCCCGCCCTTCAGTTCTGTTGCCTCTTCAGGGAAACCTTCCTGAATATGTTCATCTCCCTTTTTCATACGTTCTCATAGCACATGTGTGAGAACACCTCTTATTACTGTTAAGATAGAACATATATTTTTGTGATTATTTCATCATACCTGCTTCCCCTTCAATGTATGAGCTACACAAGGTCTGGGGGTCTGGAGGGGATAGGTCAGAGCAGCACCCACTGTTGTTTGTCTCTTTGGATGCACATCGTCTTGCACAAGGATAGAAGCTCCATAGGTAAGCGTGTGTTCATTTGCACATGTGTACGCCCATACAACAGCTGTAACTTGGGCCCAGGGCTCATTCCAGGTTTTTTGTTTTGTTTTGTTTTTCGTTTTTCTGAGACAGAGTCTCACTCTGTTGGCCTGGGTAGAGTGCAGTGGTGTCATATCTCACAGCAACCTCAAAGTCTTGGGCTCAAGTGATCCTCTATCCTCAGCTTCCCAAGTAGCTGGGACTACAGCCACCCGCCATGACACCTGGCTATTTTCAGAGACAGGGTCTTTCTCTTGCTCAGGCTGGTCTCCAACTCCTGAGCTCAGGAAATCGACCTGCCTTGGCCTCCTAGAATGCTAGGATTACAGGCATGAGCCACCACGCCCTGCCTCATTCCGGGTTAATTCACTGACCTCCCATCACCTTTCTCTAGCTATTTAAAATCCGTTGTGCTCAAGAATTTCATGTATGTAATGAAAATGTAAAGTTGAATGATTTGGGGAGAAAACTATTTTCTGACTTTGCTTTAGGGTCTTTTTTTGTTCAGCAAAAGCCTTTACCATGAGGCCTAACTTTTCTCTGTTGCTATCTTAATTCAGGCTTTGTATCCCCTGGTCCCCAAAGCATCATGGGCCCCCAAATGGAAAATCACAGGAAGAGAATATTAACCAGTTCTCTTCGTTTGTTCACATCTTACTCTCCTTCTGAGACTACAGGAGGACACTGATCCTGAGGCCCCTTTTAGACAAACCAGATGCTAAGTCCCAACAAGGGCCGGAAACCAGGTGAAAACCCCCAAATCAGAAAATGATTCATCTATATAAATGCTGGGTCAGTGGTTAGGATGGGGCAGAGTGGGAGAAAAGTGATAATTCAGAGGGCCTTAATTCAAAAGGTTGTGTGAGTATTAAGCATCCAGAGGGCAGAAGGCAGAAGGTTGTTTCTGGAAAGTTTCATGAACTTGGGAGGCAGTGGCGTCCTTCTGAAACTGAGGAAGAACAATGCTTGCAGAACTAAACGTGCGAACAGACCTGCCTGGAGACCTTGTGAGCATTCACCTTCGGACTCAGAGGGTCTAGGTAAGGCTCAGGATTCTGTCCTTCTGGTGAGTTAGCAGGGAGGTGCTGCTGGTCTGAGGAGCAGCTCTTCAGAGGATCTCTGCCAGCTCTGGAGCAGATTCTCAAGTGACTGATCTCGGCCAGATGATTCCAGAGCCGATAGAAACCCCTACCCAGGTTGGCAAGTTTGTTTTCCTCTCTCCTAAGTGCTCTGCCCCTGGGGATTCATGTCTGCCTTCGAGATCTGTAAATCTAAACCATTTTCAATTGTCAGGAAAGAAAACTGGGCCACTATTACACTGAAATGTATGCAGATAAGTTATGGATTTCTTGATAGGTCCCAGTGCTGAGGACTGAGGGTCACACCGATCCTTGTGACAGTGCTCAGGACCCTTTGCTACCTGCTGACAGGTTGAGGCAAAAGTGACAAATGGAGATGGGGTGAGGATGTAAGATGCCGTTGAGAACGAGGGACCCAGGACTAAGGCCTAATGCATACTCTGTTATCCACCTGTGCTGCTTCATTTAAATATCAAAGAAGTTTTATGTAAAGAAACTTTCCATTGTTACCTCCATTTGACAGCTGTGGAAACTGAGGCCTGAAGAGGTTGATAATAATAATTGTTAAAAAAACCTTTTGCAAAGTTATACAGCTAGTAATTGAGGAAGCCCAGATGCTGACCCACAAAGACCCATTTTTAAGTTTCTTATTTTAACCTGGCTGCACGTTAGAATTCTCTAAGGAGCTTTAAGAAAATATCCATTTGTGAGCCCTCAAGAATTCTTATTTCATTGATATTGAAAAATAACCAATCCAATGATTTTCATGTCTATCCAGAGGTGAGTATAATTTCCTAGGCTATGACTCTTAATTACAAGACTTTGTTCCCATTTGAAAGTAAGTCAGACATTTCAACCAAAGAACGAGGAATGCCTGGTGGAGTATTTTCAGCAGGCTGCATTTTAGGGCAATGTGGTGCACAGAACTAACCCCAGTCCAGTGACCACTGATCTTACCATGGCAGGACAATGTCTAGATCCTGTTTGCTATGTAGTGATAGCTACGCAGTGTTAACCATGTGTCATGAGACACTGTTGTGAACACTTCACATATACTCGTTCCTGTAATCTTTCAAGCATGCCCCAAAGTAGGTGTCAGTAACATTCCCATTGTACAGATGAGAAGACCGAGACTCTGAGAGGTTAAATACCTTGTTTTTTCACAGGTGGTGCCAAGATCCAAACTCCAGTACTTTACTGTCAGCCGTGGCACTTTGCCTGACTGTGGAGCACCTTGGGGTTCATGCTTGCTTCTCACCAGCTCAGATGACAGGTCTTCACCACCTTGCAGGGAGCAAGAGCAGAAAAGGGCTGAAAGAGATTAATTTTATCAAACAACAGAGTTTGTATTAGAGAACAGGGCTTGATGCATAGCACTTTGGGAAACACAGATTTCTATTTAAATTCAGGGGCTGGTTTTTATCTGATAAAGCCATTCAGCAAAAGAAAAGTTGCTTTGGGTAGGAATGAGTCCCTTCATCATGAGTATATCAAATGTGCCTGGATCTCGACGTGGTGGAGATGTTGTGGAAGTGGTTTGGGGGTGGAATGGGGACCTGCCCTGGATACTATCTGAGGTCTCCCTTAGGCATGAGTTGCTGTGATCTTGTGATCTGACTTCAGTCCTCAGACACTCAATCAGTAAGCGAGGGCTTGATCATTTACAGTTACTCAGCGAGAGGTTTCCAGGAATGATTTCCCTGTAGCATTTTAATAAGTACTCTATAAATAATAATTTATTGAAGTTGCCTACCATGTTAGAAAAAGAATATATTAAAGAAGCCTGGCTAATTGAAGCTGGCAGTTAACTTCCCTGAATCGAAACCAATCGGTTTATCTGCATGACTGTAAAGATGTGGGATGAAAACTGCTCATTATAATCTAACGTCCTGATACCCAGAGATCCAGATGTTTCACAATATATTGACACGGCCTTCCAGGAAACCTATGTGCAACACTGAGTTTAAAATGATCTGATATAATTAAAAATAAATTGGATCAGAAAGAGCCTGGACTCCTCTTATCTGGGAGCTGAAGAAACTTGAAAGGTACTGAAGGCTGTGTGACCCAAGTCAGCAAGCTCCTGCTTCTAACTTGGGTGACCATGCAGCCTGAGTTGCCAGTGACTGTCCGTTTTGTACTGGTGGTCTCAGTACAACGTGTAACAGAGCACCGTTTCCTTCTCCTAAGTGTCTTGGTTTGGACAGTCAATTACATCGTCACTATGGTCAGCTTAGTTACCCCCAGTGAGAGAGATTGAATGGGGAATGAACTAATGAGGGCCAAACAGGAACTGAAAAATATTCAGTGTCAGGTGTGGACAGGGAACAACGCTCAGGAGGCAGAATGGGGGCTCTGAGAAGCGGCATCTTCACACCATCCCTCAAGCATCCTTCACTCTCATGGGATTCATTAATATCACACGACTCCCTTTCAACTCGACTTTTACGTGTGTGTGTATATAAGGAATCAAAAATCTGTGATCACTTTTTTTCTCTTTCATGATTGTACCCAAATTTCATTATCATAGGATGGCTGAGGATAAAGGTTCTAGAATTAGATGTATGATGTACAAAATCTTTTGAAGATTTTGCCTTAGCCAGTGTCATAATTCACATACATTCGCTCTAACACCTGCCCAGGATTTTTTAACAGAAACTAACATTTTTGAACACTCGGCTAAGTTAATCACACATCTTTTTTTTAGTACTTACTTAAGTCCTGTAAGGTAGGCACTACCATGACCTCCATTTTACAGGTGAACAAAATGGGACTTGAAGACGTTAAGTGACTTGCCCGAGATTGGCCGAGATTGGCCGTTGAACAGAGGACAGTGTCGAGGCCCCACATATGACCCGTGCTCCTTCCGACCCGTGCTCTATTCTGCAGGCTGCTCAGCACAATCCATCAGCAAATACTCACTGTGTTGAAAGGGGGTGGAGGAAGGGACGGGGTAGCCCCTCTGCCATGAAACCTGGGCTCCACGCGTGGAACTGCACAAGTCCAGCCAGCAAATGCAGGATGAAGAATTCAGAAATGGTCTGAGAGGCACAAACACCTCAGGAGAGAAGGTGTGCTCACTCAGGAAAATCTGCAAAGGCTTTTTCCAGAAGAGAGTAATAGGGGTTCATTTTGAGGGATGAGAACATATTAAAAAGAGAAATTAGAACAAGGACTCTATCTGGCAGGAGCATTCTGAGGAATGAACGGCAAGTCTGGGTTCTGCGGTCATCGGTATGGGTTGGACCGTAATAGCGTTCAAACGCTTTGATGTGACTTCCATGGTCTCCCCTCAGTGGCCTCTGGTCTCTGCTTCCCACCATACAATTCTTTCTCTTATTCTCTACTCTCCAGGTGCGGCTTTTTATAGTAACCCCATTCTTCCATGCTCTTCTACCTTGATGATACCGCTTATGATTTTCTGTCATACTAGAAAGCCCTTTCCCTTTGCTTCTTCAAGGAAGCCACCGCTGCTGTCCTGTGCCAGGTGTCTGTACCATGCAGCCCGATAGCGCCCCAGCCTGTGTTCACTGCTGAACACGGTGCTTGGCCCAGAGCAGGGACTCAGTAAAGTGATATAAAACCAGCTTGGAAGAGCTGGGTAGATGAGAAAGGTGCAGCTCTGTGGCAGGGCAAGTTCAAAGACGGTTTCTACAAGGGTCCTAGTAAGAGCTAAGGCATATCTGTGAGCATCTCATGGGGCCACACGGAGGAAGGATCGCTAACAGACAGTTGAGGCATGCGGACAGAAATCTTCCTGCAAGCGATTTAGAAGGACTTAGAATTTCAGACTCTAAAACATGGGCAGGCCTCAGAATTTACCTAATCTGGGATTTCTATTCCTTGCACTTCTCAACCTTTCCTTGTGACTATTAGCCATTCCTTCATAGAAGAGTTTTTCTAGTTATTGAAAAATCTATGGGAGGAATTACTTTTGGTTGTTCAACTGTTATTCAACCATCGAATGGGCAGGAGCTATGCACTGTGCCTGGTTGATGGACCAGTGTCCAGGGGAGAAACAGCCTCCTTTCCTACCCCAGAAAACCTGAGAAGCTAAGTACGTGAAAGAAATAATCAGCCCTACTATGTGAAGTACTCAGCCTCCTCTTCTCTCAGGCCCACTTTGACCCCTGATGGCGCGGAGTAGACCAGTTGGCCTCCTTTTATGTGAAAACATCTATCCTGTCTTCCCACAGACATGCCTACACACTCTGTCTTTGCTGAATTCACTGTGGATGCTGGTCATCTCCTGAAGCTCTACTAAGTGTCAACTTGTTGTTTTCTAAAGTAATTTACGAGTAGATGCCTTCCTCCGATGTATGTGTTTGAGCGGTGGTTATGGAAGGGGTTTGTAATAAACAGATGCTAAGGGAAATTCAAGTAAGAACATACAGAACCATTTGTTTCTCAATTATAAGTTAAAAGGCAAAACCTTGGCAAGTGGGTTTTCCTCCATTTGGGCAAAGCGTGACGTCATAATCCTTCATTCTTAAGAAACGAAGAGGAATGAGTGGTTTGTTCAGGGCTTGATATAAAAAACATTCAACTTGAAAGCAACATTTTATTAGGACCATAAGTTTTTTTTTGAGAAATTTTAAAATCCAGAGTTTATTTTCCTTTGGAGTTGTTGCAGAGAGTCAACGGGAATCGAGATAATTTTTTTTTCTTGTATTTGCGCACACTTATTAAACACACATGTGAGCTAGACTTTTTTGGTTAGGTGCAAAAGGAATGAGGGGTGCAATTCAGCTCACTGACCTGCCTCCTTGTCCTCAGGACTCTTTCAAACAGCTGTGCAAAAAGGGGGGAGGGGAAAGGAGGTGACTTAGCAGCTCGCGTCCAGATGTTCTTTTCAAACACACCCCGAAGAACTTTCGCATGGTTTGTTTCATTTTCTGAAACCATTTTTCACAAGCCTGTTTTCTCAGCTGGGAAACTTCTGGTGTAGAATTTTCAAAAAAAAAAATATTGCATTTGGCATTATAAGGAAAAAAAATAAGAGCATTAGAGACATTCAAAGGACCATCTGTTTGCCTTGGTCTGCAGAGCAGGACCTCAGGAATGTGGGCACGCTGTGCCCCCCAGAGTAGAGGTAGAGCGGCATTCCACGCCTACATTTCCTCTACTTGGAAACTTGAAAGCTCCTTTGGCTTGAAATGCTAATGTGCTGCTATCTCAGCTTGGTTTGAAGTGTCAGAGACAAGAAACCTGGCTGGAGACAAGTAGGGCCACTGGAAGAAGCTACCAGAACTCAAACCAAACCAAAAGCTTCCGCACAGCATTTCAAAGGCCGTAGTCTATTTTTACGCAATTCTGTACTGTTCTGGTTCATCCACCTTCTGAAGCAAATAGGAAGGAGTGGAAGAAAAACAGCTCTGGATGCCCGTGAAGCTCTGTGACTAGGGCAGGTGTCTCTCATTCACCTTACGATCCAGGCGACAGGATTTGAGGGCCTAGGAGAGTGGAGCTGGCCTCCTCACTAATTGTAGGAGACAGAGCCATTCCTTCTGCACAGTTTCTGCTTGCAGAATCAAACTTGGAAATAGCCTCCGGAAGGAGGGATGCCCCACAAGGATGAGTCCACATGAAAAGACTACTCTTGACTCCTCAAGGGAATCAGAACACAAAGGTAAAGGAAATCAGAAAAAACAAGAAGGAAAGTTTTGGTGTGGATGAAAGGGCAAGTCTTCCGAAACCCAGACTGAGTCTTGGATAAGTTTCGCAACCTGCCTGAAGTTCTGTTTCCCCACGTTGGGCACCTGAGAGTCTTTATACCAAATTAGTAAAATGGGAATTGAGTGGTGCAATGTGTGGATTCACCTCCAGCAGTGCCGAGCATACGGCAGGTCCTTACTGTTGGTTAGGTCTCTACGCCGTAGTCCCCTGAATTAGAGAGATAGTAGAATGTTAGACATCTGTATTTCTATAGCTGTTTCTGTGCTCATCACTGATGTGTTAAAGAAGATATCAAGAAGGTAGTTGCTGATACAAATAATGTAGTCAGGAGAGGAATCCGGTGTGCAGATAGAGACTCAATGGCCATGAGCATAGTGATGATGGACGCTCGTGTGAGTATATTCAAGGGCACCCAGAGACTACAAAGAGTCAAGCAAGAAAGGCACAGAACAGAACCCCCAGGACACCAGCCTGGGGAGAACAACCTGCATCAGATGCTCCTGCAAAGACAATGGAAAAGAAAACTGAACAAAAACAATGAAGAGGAAATTGATGAGAGCAAGGGCAAGAATGCTTCTAAAAGAAACGACAAGGAGGATTTTCTAAACTTCAAAATAAATATCATTCAAATATAAAATACCGTGAGAAACAGTAGCGGTTAGCCAGAACTGCATGTTGCCCATGAAATACTGGAAAGAGGAAGAAGAAGTAAAAAAAAAAAAGTGTTAATTTTTCAAGTAAAATAGGACAGAGTCAAAAGCTATTGTTTCTTCTTGACCTTGATAATTACGGGAATATAGGATCAAGTATGTTATTTTGAAAATTTTAGTAAAAATAAGAAAACAGGATGATTCCTCCCAAATTACTGCAGGAGATTAAAAAAATCAAAGCAGAGTTCATCTAGCAAAAGACAGGAAATAGAGGAAATGGTCGGAAAGCATAAAATACAGAAAACATAAAATAAGATCACAGAAGGAAGTGCAAATGTATCTCTTAGGATATTCAGTATAAATGGTTGTACTGCCCTCCTTTAATATCTAGGAACTGTCAGTTCAGGTTAAAAACAAAAATACATGTCTTGGAGAAAAACAATTTGTTGAAGTGTCTCAGAAAGTTTAAACATAAAATATCTAGAAAATATGTATCAAGAAGATGCAAATAAGAACGATAGATGTGTCAGTGTTAATATCAGATAGAGTAGAACCAAGAGATACAAACAAGACAGGAGTTAATTTATTTGGAGTTAAATTCCATTATGGATAAATAACTACAATATACTTTGCAATTCCCAATAACAGAGAACTAAATAGATATGTAAATTAATCTTTTGGAAATTCAAAGCAAAATTTTTGAATGAGATATTTATACACAGATGACTCTCAACCTGACGCATCAAATAGACAAAAATAAATAAGGATAGCTAAAGCTTGGTTAATATGATAAGAATATTTCAAACATGTACATTGGTACCTAGGAAATGAATACTCATCTGGCTAGCTAGGTTTTTTTTTCCTTTCTGAATTACCAAGAGGAATCTCATTTGCTTAAGGATGTGGTTTCCATCAGGATATGAAATTATTTCTCTATCTGGTCTTACCAGGGGGTCACTCCTCTGGCAACATTCTGGACTCAGCTCTACAGATGCACTGGCATGTAAATATCCAAGCTTTTCTAGAAAACTCTTAAATTTCTTCTCTAGAAATAAGATGAAAATTCTGAGAGACTCATGAACTCTCTAGGTTCCCACCTGAGAAGTAAATTCTTGGTAATATCCATTTAACTTAACTTCACAGAAAGCTCTAGGAAAACTGACTTTCAATTCATTGTCCTACCTCGCCCACACTGGAAGTGGCATGTGAGGGTACCCTGTCATGTCTTGCACCAGGGTCCCATCAGTGGCTTTGCATTGCTGACAAGTAATGAATGAGTTGTCTCTCTTATTGGCTCATAGGCACTTGCTAAGTACATCCAGCTAAGCCCTCAAAGTGCAATGCTAATCTTTTCTCCTGCCTGCAATCATCTAAAAACGCCCTCAGATTATAAGAATCATTATACACAAGCCCTTCCCTGGTTCATTATCCACATACCAGAACTGGGATTAACCCTGCCCAAGACTTTCCTCCCTGATCAGGATGGAGTATTTCTGAGAATCTTTACATACGCTTGGCTCTGGTTCCTCCCACCATTATCTTCCTCACCATCGTGTCTTCTATAATTATCTCACATTAGCAACTATGTGGAACAATTTGCATATATAATATCGTTTTATCTCATGATAAATTAGGAATCTAAGGTAGGTACTGATGAAGAAACTGAGCCTCACATCCAAGGTCACAGAGCAAGTACATAGCACAACTGATGTTTTTAAAACTGCTTGTCATCACGGAACCCCTTTCCACCTCCCTTCTGTGAACCTCGGTGTGGGGGCCTCCTCCTCAGTCGCTAGCTACGTGGGTTTCCAGGTCATTTCAGGGATGTGTCCCTCTGCCATGGCTCCCAGGTCTGAAGTGTCCTGACTTCTGTTCTTCAGTGTCTCTGAGTGGTCATTCAACTAACAAGAGAACTCACCCAAGCCTCATTTTTATGTGCTACTAGGAAATAGACCTAATTCAAGGATGCTCCATGTTGTCCTTAATTACAGAAATTCATGGAAATTTTTTTCACTTGAAATAGTTTTCTTACAGTATATTGTTACAAGTTCTTAGGGTCAGATGTAGCCAAAATGCCACTGGAATAACTCACTGCACTTGTTTTATTCCAAATGGACTCTCCTTTATAAAGAAAATAACTTTCCTTGGACCAAACACTGTTTTCCTGCTCCCTGTCAATCATTTGCCCATTTATTCCATGCATATTTATTGTGTGTATCCTGTGGTTCAGGACCTCCACTGAGTGTTGGGTGAATACCACTCTACCACACTAATTAGTGTCTCCATTAATAAGTTGACATTCTTCAAGACCTCAGTGTATTTAGCAGTTAGTAAAGAACCAACAGGCAAGTTTAACCCTGCAACAGAATAGTGTAGTTGCACTAACAGGGCTGTGGGCCAGATAGGGAAGAGAATCATCAGATAGGTTGGAATCCCACCCATGAGGTTCTTGGCTCATATCCTGCCTGCCTGGCTGACCCTCCAGGCATTCCCGGACATGTCTGAATATTCAGGATGTACACAGTTTGGGCTCCCACTCTAGGACCCTGTTAGACTTGGGATAATGCCAGTCTCTTCTTGGTTGGTATTGTGGTCTGAAAGTAGGTAAAAGTAGGTGGAAGGAGACAAACTTCTACATGTGGCAGAACTGGGGGTTTATCCACATCCCCTCTACTGGCTTCATGGACAGAGTGCTTACCTATTTACCCCTCACTTTTGTGGCTGGGGTATATGCTGAGCTAGAATTGCAGAAGAGTGTTACTGAAAAAAATAGAAAAAAGGGAGGCTGAAACTCTGTTACAATGAAAACACAGGGGAATTATAGTGTAAGAAGAGGCAAATATTAGCAGGTAAAGGATTCATTAGTCTTGTAATGTATGTCAATGTAAAATTGATGAGGAAAGTTCATTTTCCTTCATTACCTCCTCTACTTTTAGGGCCAGGAAAAAGTTAATCTTCTGAGTGTCTTACATGGCCTCTTCAGTGATATGGCCCCTGAAATTGAAAATAGTAATCACAATAGCTATTTTTTTACTCTTTTGCTTAATTGAGCACTTATTATGCTCCAGACTATATTAAGTCTTTAGACTATATTATCTCACTGCATCCTTAAAATAACACTGTAGGGAAAGTACTATTTGGCATTTGCATTTTATTTTATTATGTATTTTTATTTTTTTATTAAATCATAGCTGTGTACATTAATGCAATCATGGGGTACAATGTGCTGGTTTGATATACAATTTGGAATATTTTCATCAAACAGGATAATGTAGGCTTCATAGCTTTTTCTTAGTTATTGCATTAAGACATATGTATTCTACACCTAGTAAACTTCACATGTACACTTGTAAGATGCACCGTAGGTGTAGTCCCACCAATCACTGTCCCTCCACCTAGCCTCCCCCCTCCCCTCTCCTCCCTATCCCCATTCCCCATATTCATGGGCTATAATTGGGTTATAGCTTTCATATGAAAGTTATAACTTGGTTTCATAGTAGGGCTGAGTACACTGGATACTTTTTCTTCCATTCTTGAGATACCTTGCTAAGAAGAATATGTTCCAGCTCCATCCATGTAAATATTAAAGAGGTAAAATATCCATCTTTCTTTAAGGCTGCATAATATTCCATGGTTTAGCTATACCACAATTTATTAATGCATTCGTGGGTCAATGGGCACTTGGGCTTCTTCCATGACTTAGCAATTATGAATTGGGCTGCAATAAACATTCTGGTACAAATATCTTTGTTATAATGTGATTTTTGGTCTTCTGGATATATGCCTAGTAGAGGAATTGTAGGATCAAATGGCAGGTCTATTGTTAGATCCCCAAGTGTTTTCCAAACATCTTTCCAAAAGGAACGTATTAGTCTGCATTCCCACCAGCAATGTAGACGTGTTCCCTTTTCTCCACATCCACAACAATGTCTCTGGTTTTGGGATTTTGTCATGTGGGCTAACCTTACTGGAGTTAGATGATATCTCAAAGTGGTTTTGATTTGCATTTCTCTGATGATTAAGGATGATGAGCATTTTTTCATATGTCTGTAGGCCATGCCCCGGTCTTCTTCAGAGAAATTTCTCTTCAAGTCCCTTGTCTACCCTGAGATGGAATCACAAGTTCTTTTCTTGCCAATACATTTGAGTTCTCTGTGGATTCTGGTTATTAAAACTTTGTTGGAGAAAACTTGCTAATATCTTCTCCCATTCTGAGGGCCGTCTGCTGTGTTCTTGTCTGCGCAGAAGCTTTTTATTTCAATCAGGTCCCAGTAACGTGTTTTTGGTGTTGCTTCAGTTGCCCGGGGTGGTCCTCCTCATAAAATATTCACCTAGGCTGATTTCTTCAAGTGTTTTCCTTGCACTTTCTTCTAGTATTGTTATAGTTTCATGTCTTAAGTTTAAATCTTTAATCCAGTGAGAGTCTATCTTAGTTAATGGTGAAAGGTGTGGGTCCAGTTTCAGTCTTCTATAGGTTGCCAGCCAGTTCACCCAGCACCATTCATTAAATAGGGAATCTTTTCCCCATTGGATATTTTTAATTGGCTTGTCAAAGATCAAATAACAATAAGTAGTTGGGTTCATCTCTTGGTTCTCTATTTTGTTTCATATAATTACCTCTCTGTTTTTGTGCCAGTACCATGCTGTTTTGATCACTATCAATTTATAGTATAGTCTGAGGTCTGGTAGTGTGATTCCTCCTGCTTTGTTTTTATTTCTGAGTAATGTCTTGACTATTCCAGGTTTTTTCTGATTCCATATAAAACGAAGTGTTATTTTTTCAAGATCTTTAAAGTATGACAGCAGAACTTTAATAGGGATTGCATTAAAATTGTATATTGCTTTGGATAGTATGGACATTTTAACAATGTTGAGTCTTCCCAGCCATGAGCATGGTATGTTTTTCTATTTGTTAACATCTTCAGCTATTTCTTTTCTTAGAGTTTCATCGTTTTCTTTATAGAAATCTTTCACGTCCTTTGTTAGATAAAACAAAGGCATTACTGTGAATGGAATAGAGGTTTTTACTGTTTTTTCAGCATGACTATTCTTGGTATATGTAAAGGCTACAGAGTTATGAGTGTTGATTTTGTAACCTGAGACGCTTCTGTATTCCTTGATCACTTCTAAGAGTTTTGTAATAGAATCCCTGGTGTTTTCGATATATAAAATCATATCATCTTTGAAGAGTGAAAGTTTGATTTCTTTTGACCGTATGTGGATTCCCTTGATTGCCTTTTCTCACCTAGTTGCAATGGCTAAGACTTCCATTATAATGTTAAAAAGCAGTGGAGACAGTGGACAACCTGGCCTGGTTCCTGATCTGAGTGGAAATGATTTTAATTTAGCTCTATTCAATACGATATTGGCTGTGGGTTTGCTGTAGATGGCCTCTATCAGTTTAAGAAATGTCCCTTCTATACCCATTTTCTTAAGTGTTCTGGTCATGAAAGATGTTGGATATTATAAAAACCTCTTTATGCATCAATTGAGAGAATCATAAGGTCTTTGTTTTTGAATTTATTTATGTGAAGAATTATATTTATAGACTTACATATATTGAACCAGCCTTGAGATCCTGAGATAAAACCCACTTGGTCATGGTGTATAATTTGATTGATGTGTTGTTGGATTCTGTTTGTTAGCATCTTGTTGAATATTTTTGCATCAATATTCATTAGTGATATTGGTCTACAATTTTCTTTTCTCGTTGGGTCTTTTCCTGGTTTGGGGATCAAGGTGATGTTTGCTTCATAGAATGTGTTGGGTAATATTCCTTCTTTGTCTATGTTTTGGAAAAAGATGAGTAATATAGGTACTAGTTCCTCTTTAAAGGTTTGGTAGAATGCTGATGTGAAGCCATCTGGTCCTGGGCTTTTCTTTTTAGGGAGATTTTGTATAGTTGATGCTATTTCAGAACTTGATATAGGCCTGTTCAACATTTCCACTTCATCCTGGCTAAGTCTAGGAAGGTGGCGTGCTTCCAAGTATTGGTCTATTTTCTTCAGATTTTCATATGTCCAAGAATTCATTAAATATTTTTTTAATTTTGGAGGATTCTATTGTTATTTCATCTTTACCATTTCTGATTGATGAAATTGGAGATTTTCCTGGTTGGGTTAGCCAAAGTTTTATCTATTTTATTGACCTTTTCAAAAAACAACTTTTTGATTTATTGATATGTCTTATAATCCTTTTGTTTTCAATTTCATTTAATTATGCTCTAATTTTGGATATTTCTTTTCTTCTGATGGGTTTGGGATTGGAATGTTCTTCCTTTTCCAGTTGCTTGAGATGTCCCATTAAGTTGTTAACTTACTCTCTTTCCATTCTCTTGAGGAAGGCTTGCAGTGCTATAAATTTCCCTCTTTGCACTGCCTTTGCGATATCCCAGAGGTTCTGATAATTCGTGTCTTCATTGTCATTCTGTTCCAAAATTTGGTCATTTACTTCTTATCGCTTCTATGACCCAGCTATTCTTCAGGATAAGGTTATTTAGCTTCCATGTGTTTGCATGTATATGAAGATTCCTGTTGTTATTGAGTTCAGCTTTTATTCCATCATGGTCCGAGAAGATTCCAAGAATAATTTCTATTCCTTTAAATTTGCTGAGATGTGATCAAATTTGGAGTATATTCTATGGGCTGATGAGAGGAATGTGTCTTCAGTTTTGTTAGGATGAAATGTTCTGTAGATGTCTGTTAAATCCAACTGTTGAATGGTTAAGCTTAAATCTAAAATTTCTTTGCTTAGCTTCTTTTTGGAGGCTCTATCCAACATTGCCAAAGGAGTGTTAAAATCTCTGACTATTATGGTGCTGGAGGAAATCAAGTTCTTCATGTCTGTTAGAGTCTCTCTTATAAATTGAGGTGAATTCTGGTTGGGTGCATAAATGTTAATAATTGAAATCTCATCATGTTGAGTGTTACCCTTAGCAAATGAAGTGACCATCCTTATCTTTTCTTACTTTTGTTGATTTCAAGCTTATTGTATCTATGAATAAAATTGCAACACCTGCTTTTTTCTGATTTCCATTTGCCTGAAATATAGATGACCATCCCTTCGCCCTGAGTCTATATTTAACTTTTAAAGTAAGATGAGATTCTTGAATTCAGCAGATATCTGACCTGAGTTTTTGTATCCAGTCAGCCAACCTGTGCCTCTTTAGAGGGCAATTTAAGACATTCACATGGATTGTAAATATTGTTAAGCCTTGTAGAATTTTGGGTATCAAGCTTTTCAAAATTCCAGTGGACATTTTTAATCCTTTTGCCACTGTGGAAGTTGGAGTTTGATCAAAAGTTTCTGAGTGAGTTTACTTTTGTGGTGGAGGATTGTGCTGGTCATTGTGAAGCATAGGTCTAAAAATATCCTGGAGAGCTGGTTTAGTTATGGCAAATTTCTTCAACATGTGAATGTCATTAAAGTATTTAATATCTCAATCATAAGTGAAACTCAGTTTTGCTGGATACAAGATCCTGGGTTGAAAATTATTTTTTTTTAGGAGATTAAAAGTTGATGACCACCCTCTTCTAGCTTGAAAGGTTTCATCAGAGAGATCAGCAGGCATTCTAATATTCTTCCCCTTGTAGGTTATGGTTTTCTTCCATCTTGCTGTTTGCAGAATTTTCTCCTTCATTTTAACTTTGGTGAAGTTAGTTATAATGTTTCCAGGAGATGTCTTATTGGGGTTGAGTCGTGCTGGGGTTCTGAAACTGTCTGTTATCTTAATTTCAGAATCTCTTGGCACGTCTGGAAAGTTCTCATTCATTATCTCATGAAGAAGAGCCTCTGTGCCTTTCAAAGCCTGATCACCTTCAGGAATTCCTATAAGGTGAATATTAATTTTCTTCAAATTATCCCAGAGCTCTCTGAGAGAATAATCTGTTTTCTCTCCACTTCTCTTCCTCTTGGACTGCTTGGGAGTATTGAAAAGCTTTGTCTTCAATGTCAGAAATCCCTTCTTCTGCCTGCTCCATTCTGTTACTGAGGGATTCTACTCTATTTCTCAGATCTTTGAGGGATATAAATTCTTGTCTCAATGTGTCAAAATCTTTGGTGATTTTGTCTTTGAATTCATTGAATTCTCGAGGCAACTTTTGAAATGCTTCTTGAATTTATAACTCCAACTTTACCTCCATTCTATTAATCTTATTTTCAATCCAAATTCTGAATTTTATTTCTGACATCTCAGCCATGTTTATGAATGGGATCTTCAGTTGTATTTGCCATATCATTCCTTGGGGGAGTTGATCTACTCTGGTTATTCATGTTACTGTAGTTTTTCCACTGATTCTGTCCCATGATTATTTTACACCATTTGGTTAGATGAACAGATAAGGTAAAGTTGGGTTTTGGGGGGGCTTCTGGAGTAGTGATTAACCAGCCCTTTGACCAAGAGCTGGGACTGGTGTCTGTACCTTTTCCTGTAGTGCTTTGCAAAGGACCCATATAGTGCTATGGCCTGAGAAACTGGGGACCTTCTTGGTGTGGTGGGGCTAAGTGGCTCTGTCTTATTTTCAGTTGGTCTCTGTCCTACCCTAGTGAATTAGTTACTCTGGGTTGAAGTCTCAGCTGTGGAGAAATACCAGCAATCAAGTCACCCTGCCCACCATGGGCAACTAGAAAAGGAAAATCAAACCTTTCCACAACCACACACCCAGGGTACCACTTTGGATAGTCCTTGGGTGATTGGCCCAGTTCAAGATGTCCAAATCAATTGTCCCAGTCAGCACCAGTCTCACGTGGGAGAGTTCAAAATGTCTCCAGCAACTGGGTTGCAGGGGTCTGCTGGTAGCTCAAGTATGACTCACTCTGGTGCTCCATGAGGTCAGAAGGACCCACCCAGCAAGTAAATTAGTCTGTGAAGGTTGATGCTGACTTCCCCACCTAGCACGTCTGTCACACCCAGTCACTGGTAACCCTCCAGGGCTGTGACCCAGTTTCCTCCAATGAGAAGATGCTCCAGGGGTTTGCACCTGCCTGAGTCACAGGGAGATCTATGTCTCCTCAGCCAGGTTGCTGCTCACTGCCACTATCCCGCAGTGAGAGCTGAGGCTTGATAACCTCGGGTGCTTGGCATTTCCATTTTATAGGGCAATGAAGACTTAAAAAAGAAAGGCAATTGTCCAAGGCCCCACAGTGAATGAGGTGACATGAGCATTTGATCCCAGATGATTAGACAGATCCCAGAGATTCACACTTTATTGAATCAACAACATTCTGAATTCTTGATTATCTAATTTTATTTTTATATTTCCATTAACAGACTATGCTATCCTTCTGGGTACCTCTAAGATGTTAACTAAAGTGCTAAATAGAAACAAAGTATCAGGATTTGGGCCTTCTATCTTGAGACATAACATGGAAAGTGCATCTTCAAAGGGTTTTCCTTCAGAGGAAATGTTAGTAATTATACTAAAAGACAAATAACTTAAATTGCAAAAAGTTGGTGATGTTATCAGTGTTAAACTCTACTTCCTATACTTAGGATGGAGCATCATTCCAGAGAGAAACTTTATGCTTTTGTGCATCAACACTTCATAATGCTAAATAAAGACCCATAATATTCTGGGGCTATGACAGGTGGGACAGAAGAGGGTAGTGAATAAGAGCCCAGAATCTGGAGCTGAACTGGCTGCATCTAAATCCTGATGCTACCAATGACTATCTGGGCAGGACTGTGAAACTCATGTAAATGGTTCTTGCTGTTAAATGGAGGCAATAATGGTTATTTGCAAAGTTGTAGTGGAGAAGAATTCAGATCAAGAATGCTTTCTGCAATTATTAGGCACAGTTTAACTACCAGGAACTAGCATGTGCCATGAGCTAGTATGTACATACATATAAACAGGTATAAAGTTCACAATTATTAGGCATGGTTTAACTACCAGGAACTAGTATGTGCCATGAGATAGTATGTACATATATACGAACAGTTATAAAGTTCACATTCAAGTATAAATGTGAAGGACTTTGACACAGACACTGGTCAAAGAAAGGTGTCAGAGAAGGAGGGGCGTGAAGCTCTACCCTGTCCTGTGTCCCCAACAGGCAAAGTGGAGAAGGTCATTGTCAGCAAAGGGGGCAACTATGAAAATGGAAATGATGAGGGCATGGCCAAGCATATTTGTCTTAGAGAACTGCAACTCAGCCATTAAAAAAAATAAATAAAGGAAGAAAAACATGATCTAATATCTTTTATGACAACCTGGATGGAACTGGAAACCATCCTTCTAAGTGAAACATCACAAGAATGAAGAAACAAGCACATGTACTCAATACCAATTTGAACTAATTAATAAGTGTATGTATGGAAATAAATCTCAATGAAAATCAAGTTGGGGGGAGGAGGAGATAGATAAGTTCACACCTGTAGGGTACAGGGCACACTATTTGGGTGAAGGGTGCACTTACAACTTTGATTCAATCTGTACAAAATCAAAGTATGTAAACAAAACACATGTACCCCTAAATTTATGAAACTAAAAAAAAGAAGTTTATGTTAAAAATGAAGAAAAGATACGCCTGAATTTTGGATCTTAATGGTGAAATTGTTGGAGTGTGAGCTTGGAGAGAAAGACGGTACCATGGGGTGGCGTTTAGATCACACTAAGAGGTTTGGACTTCATGTTGTGTGATATAAATTCACAAAAAAGACATTAAGCACAAGAAACCATATGTTTGTCTCTTGTTTTTGTTCACTTGTTGTTTGACTGTTACTGTTTTTAATAAAATGCTATTTAAAATTTCCTTCCAGGGAATGAAATATTATTGTATAACAACAGCCCGTTCAGCTCCAGATTCTGTATCAAAATATTGATATTTTGTAAACATACAATCTATAGAAAAATTACAAATAACATATTAAAATTACGTATAATCCCACAATCCAGAGGAAATACCCTCCCATATTTTGCTCAACATCTCTGTCAGAACATACACATATAATTTTGGTGAACTGATTAGTAATATTTTAGAAAATGTTTTTTAATCAATAAAAAGTTATGTAACCTTTTCATATCAATAAATACAGGCAGATATTAGCATTTTAATGTCTGTGGAGTTCTCTGCTTGACAGGGATAATGCAGTTTATTCACTCAGTCTTTATTGATAAAAAATATTTGCTAATTTCTGAGCAGCATAAGCAGTGCTTCAAGAAACAGCTTAGGATACAAGGCATAATGAAATAATGGGTAGAACATAAAAGATAACAAATAAGTTCTCAAAAATTAAATAAAACCCTTACTCTTTAACTTGCCATATAATGAGTAGAGAAGGGAAGATTATGTCCGGTATGTTGGGTAGAATTCAGTTCGTCATCTCATGTTTAATGAGCAACAGCAATGTGCCTGATCCTTTCTGGTAAGCAAGTGTGGGAATGACACTTGTATTCTAGCAGGGGAGATGACAAACTAATAAATAAACAAGGACATATTACGCAGCCATGAGTTCTATGCAAAGAATCAAAATGGGATAAAACAACAGAGCAGAGGACTGCTTAGATGGATCATACAGGAAGTCTTTGCTAAGGAGAACCATTCCCACTGAGAGTAGATGACTCAAGGACTGGATCCAGGCAGGACAAGAGCAGAAAAGATGAATTCAGAGAATGAGAATCAGCTACTGCCAAGGACCAAAGTGGAGGATAAGCTTAGCAGGTTCAAGGGCAAACCAAGGACCAAGGGCAGCCAGCATAGCTTGTCAATACTCATGAAAGTAAAAGGTGGCATGAGGTGGGGGGCACAAGAAAGGTTGGGGAGCACCTTCTGGGCCAGGTAGGAGTTCAGATGTTATTTTTTCTCACAACAAGGGGCCATTGGAGGTTTCAACCTGAGAAGAAACTGCATCTAAGATTTTAAAAGATCTCTTTGTCTTCTCTACATTCCTTAAGGTGAGGTGTTTTCTCGCTTACCTTTGTATTCCCAAGACCTAGAAAAATACCTGGCACATAGTAGGAGTTATGTCAACACTGAGAAGAATGAACAGTCATTAAGGAAGCAATCCAACATAGAGGAAGTCAGAGTGGAGCAGAGATTCATTTAATAATCCAACTATAGTAACAATGAAAGGTACTGTCCTAAGTGTCGTTATTGTGATGAATGAGTTCCAGTCCTTATCCTCAAGGAGTTTATATTTTGGTCAGTGAAAATGACTCGAAATGAATAAATACATAAGTGATTGTTTTATTTCCGTTTTAAGTGGGAAACATATTTCATTGGAAGATGTGCTCCCACCCTGTTTTGATTTTCTAGCCTGTGATCTCTTTGTTAGGAAACAGACCACTGCTGGTAACCTCTGTCTAGCTTTTCAAGGAGAAAGCCAAATATTCTGCTTGACCAGAAAATCTAGTAGAAAAGGAAAATTTAGTGGGAAAATATAATCAAGCTAGATTTGGATCTACTGGCTTCCTGGTGCCTGTGGCCTCATGGGCGCAGGTGAACAGTTGAGGTTGGACATGGCAGTAAGGGGCTCAGGTAAGAGAGTTGGAGATGGGGCCATGGCCATGTGGGGAGCAAAATAACAAATAAAGGAAAATACAGGGCCAGGAGTCATTGCTGGCATTTTCTTTCTATGTCCCAGATAGATTCATTGTTGCTTCACCAGTTACTCTTATAACCTGCAAGAGCACTTGAAGAGCAGGTGCTCTTGAGTTGGACAGCTGTTGTGAGTGAGCATCTAGGAGGAGAATTGCCAGCAAGTTGCCCAGCTGCTTCGAGTTCAGTCTTCATCAGCAAAATGTGAATAACAATAGCATCTATTTTGTTCAGTTGATTAAATTATGTATTATATATTTATTTTTATTTTTTTAAATTTTAACTTAATGTGAAGGTACCATTTTTAGGTTACATTGTTCTCACTTCCAAGGTAAAGTTCAAGTTGTAGTTGGATCCTTCACCCAGGGGGCGTGCTGAACACTCTCGCATTTTGCACAGTAGGTGAGATCCTACCAATTGCCCCCATTGTCACTCCAAACGTCCTTCCCCTCTGTCCCATCTTCCTCTTCTTCCCTCCCCCTAGCTAGACTATATTTGTGTTTATCATTCTTGTGGCCGTGCAATTTTTATATATTCGTTTCATATTAATGTTGATTACACTGGATATTTTTTTTTCCGTTCTTAAGATACTTTACTAAAAAGAATGTGTTTTGACTCCAACCAGGTAAACATAAAAGATGTAAAGTTTTCTAATATATTTATAGCCCTGAATTATGTTTGGGATCTGAGAGTTATCTAATATCTTATTATATCAACTGAAAATATTTGTTCATTATAAGTCTTTAATTCCTAAGATACCATCATATGTTGTACATTACCACTTGTACATTACCAATGACAAGCACAGTATTTTGTAAAAAGGGTATTTGACAAATGTTTTATGAATTGGTACTTTATTTTTCTTTCTCTCTTTCTCTCTCTTTTTGTGTTGAAGAAAAGGTCTTGCTCTGTTGCTCAGGCAAGAGTATAGTGGCATCATTATAGCTTGCTGCAACCTCCTGCTCAAGCAATCCTCCCACCACAGTCTCCCAAAGTGCTGGGATTACACACCACAATTAGTATTTATTTTCTAAACCATTCTACTGAGGTACGATTGACATAAAAAGGTTGTTAATGTATACAATTCAATGAGTTTGAAGATAATGGTACATCCCTGGAACCCTCACCACAATCTGTGAATGTACCCACCACCTCCAATCGTTTCCTCCGGAAGTCCTTGCTTATCTAAAGTCTAGGGAAGCCCTGTTATGAGGACATTAGGTATGAGAGAAGGATGTAAGGCATGGTCTCCTAGCTTGTTTCATTCTTACCATCATGAGGGTCAGGATCCAATCTATCCCCTCAGCAGGAGGGTTCAAGTTGAGGCTTAGAGGTTTAGGCTGAATCAACAGCTGTGTGTGGATTCAGGGCTAGGAGGAAAGTGTTTCGAGGTGCAGCCCCTACCCCATGCCTGTCTCTGCGCTGTGGGGTGGATGCTTGCTGGGATCAGACTCCTTGGCCTTGCCCTCGATTCTCCGATTTGCAACATAGCCACAGAGGGTAGGGGCGAAAACAAGTGGCTCCCTGCATGTGCCATAAAATTTTAAAAACAGAGGAAATCTAGGAGAAAAAAAAAGCCTATTTGAATACTTGCTGATGGAAATTATTTCTGGAGGTCATGACCTAGGCTGGGACTGTGCGATCCTGGAATCAATGTTTGTCTTCATGTAGCAAAGTGTTTCTTTTTTGAGAGGACATGGGAAGTAGGAAGCAGACAATGTTTCTTGGTGGCAGTCCGAGTTGGCAGGCAGCCCCTTCTGGGCAAACCATCTTGGGGGGCCTAGAGAGCCCTTCTCAGCCTCAACTAGCTCCCCATGGGCTGGGTGCTCTGCTGACCCTGGAGAGGGACCCTGTGATCACTCTTGCTCTCTGCCAGTTGCAGGGGATATAATCTAAATTATTTATTCTTTTCTTTCTTTTTTCTTATTTTTTCTTCCTTTTTTTTTTTTTATTTTTTGGTCTTTCGCTCAGATCCTGAGTTTCTGCCAAGGCAAGCTGGTACAAGCTGGCGCCATCAGGCGAGCTGTAGATGGAGCCCGGTTCCCCGGAGCACTTCATATCCAAGTGTGTTGTTGCTCTAAATCTGCATCCAACACTTAGTCAGGCTTGGATTCCCATAAACACCTGATGACAAGGAGCACGGATCAAAGACACCGTCACCGTGTTGTCATGTGTGTGAGATCTGAGTGTGGGAAGCAAGGCACAACCCCAGCGTCTCACGGTCAGGACTTCCCTGGGACTGTCCACTCAGGACCTGGCCCCGGGGCTCTTCCAGGGAGACCTACTCTTTGAGGGTTTTTGCCGCCCTCTCTGCCTTGTGTTTTTCTGTGAGAAAGGACACCAGAAGCCCCACCAGAGGCCCCTTTGCTTGGCAGCCCTGAGTGGCAGCAAAGTGTCTCCAGCGAGTATTTCCGTGGGAAGGTCTTCCCTCGGGAACTTGGCCGAGAGGGGCAGTTTCCTTTGAGGTTCTGCCACCCTCTCCCTCAGCTCTGCCGAAGGTGCTGATTTGGGGGACGGTGCTGGTATGTCTCGTGGAGAGAGTGCTGCTCCCCTGTTTTCCCCAAGTCTGAAAGGCACTGGGAAAAAGAACGCTGTTTGTCGCGCCACCACCTCCCATCTCAGTGTGCAACAGGTCACGAGATGTGACGGGTTCATGCACCAATTCCTTCCCCGTCGGTTGATAGAATAACACAGATGGGAACACTTAGCCTGGGATCGGGCACGACTGGACCAACAGTGGAGGGAAGACAGAGGCACATCGGCCCCTTCTCAGCACTTCACTAAACAGAAATGATTTTCAGCACTGTTTTACCCTCGGCTGGGCAACCCCGGGAAGCTACTCCGACAAGAAGGTGCAGGTCTCTGGAGAGGGCCCTAGTCTCCAGCCACTCATCCTGCCAAATGCTCATAGCATGTTAAAGAAATAATACCAGACAACAGCTTCATTGCTTCCCGAGGGTCACTGAGCGGCAATGCCCTGGTGAAAGTTCCCAAACCATCCCCTGGGTTGTCTGCGAGATGGTGAACAGAATAGTAAGGGGAATGGGGAGAGGGGACTTTCTTTTTCTTTTCTTTTTGAGAGAAAGAAGAGAAAAACCATAAACAGACACTTCACGGGTCTTCAGACATCTACCTTGACCACTGCACGCCTTGAATGTTCAGGTATAGGACAGATTTCATTCAAATCATTTACCTTTTACCAGATGATGACCTAACTTTTTTTCAAAGGTGACAGTGAGTCTTTGGTGATCGAATGGCTTTCAAGTCTAACTAACAAACATCTTCAAATTTCAAGCTGTTTACTGATGAGCAAATTAGCCAATTCTAGTTTCTAAGATTCTACTTTCTCACAAGTGAAAGCAATTGGGACAGTAGGATTTTTCACCCATTTTCTCTCTAGGGATCAAATAAAATGTCTAGAGCAGTGACTGAGGCATAAAAATAGTAGTCACGAATTATTATTGTCATTTTTAATGTGTGCTAAGCATTGTGTCCCACACTGTAGGCATATTCCTAATTCAACTCAGCTAAGTGCTTGCAGGTAGTGCTGTTATAACCTCTTCCCCATGTTGCAAATGAAGAAACTAGAGTTCAATGATAAGATCCCACAACCTGAAAGTATTGGGTCTTGGCTTGAAACCAGATCTATCTAGCTGTGACTTTAGAGCCCAAGTTCACAACCGCAGATGCTAAGTAAATGGTATCTGTTAACATTTTCATCATTGTCATCACCACATTAACCAAAACATAAGGGACCTCAGTGCCGTGCCAGACAGTTTATATATGAACATTGTAACCTTGGTTTTAAGAATATTGTCGTAATGTTTACAGGAAGCAATTCCTAACTTGTTATTGTTTTGAAAATCAAAGAGGATGCAAATGAGATATACAACTGGGACTCTACATGAGATTAGGTCCAAAATACATATTTTTGAATATGTGTGAATTATTGCTTGTTTTGAACCCTGTTTTTATGGTAACAGCCTCCCTTTTGTCCTGAGAAGAAACCCTTTCTCTCCATGTGGCCGTTGATGAGACTGACAAGCCACATTTTCCCGCTGCACCAGGCCACGAGTGTGGGCCACTACCAGTTACAGACCCTGTTTATAGAGATCAGTCCATGCAGTGAACCTGTAATGCAAAAGGGCCAATGAAGATCATTCCAGAAAGTAACATATTATATTGATATTAGAAGAACGAATGTATCTCTGTCTTGTGTCATTTGCAAGGTTGGTATGACAAGTCTGAAGCTTTCGGTAGCCATTTCTGCTTCTCTCTCTCTTTTTGTTTTTTAGAGACAGAGTCTCACTTTGTCGCCCTCGGTAGAGTGCCATGGCGTCACAGCTCACAGCAACCTCCAGCTCTTGTGCTTAGGCGATTCTCTTGCCTCAGCCTCCAGAGTAGCTGGGACTACAGGCACCCGCCACATGCCTGGCTATTTTTTTGTGCAGTTTAGCCAGGGCTGGGTTTGAACCCATCACCCTTGGTATATGGGGCCAGCACCCTACTCACTGAGCCCCAGGTGCCACCCTCTTTCTCTCTTTTTAAATAAATGGGGGAAGTTACATCAGGAGATAATGTAAACATCACTGGGAGAGCCAGGGTTATAGAGAAGGAAGAGGGAAAAAAAGACCAGGGGGAGGAGGAGAAAAATAAAAGAGAAGGAAAAAAGAGAAGGAAGACAGAAGAAAAAAGAGAATATGTGGTTGGTGACGTCCATCTCAGAATCCACTTTGTGTATAAAATGAGTTCTGCTTTCACCTTTCCATGTTGAATCTCCATAATTTTACATGGAAGGATACTAATTTGGAAGGCATGTATGTATACTGGATTTCTCAACAATGAAGTTAGATGAACTTGATAAGAGCAGCTTCGAAAGTCTAGAAAGGACCAACATTTCTGGACCTTCAGACTTTCTTGGTCCCCATCTCCAGAACTTGCATCTTTGTCCCTACCAGACCATCTCTCATAGTAGCACATTCTAATTAAGTTTCAAAATTGGGTCTTTATTTCAGTAGGGTGGAGTGATGAATACAAAATGAGCCTCAAAAGAAGAAAGACCTGGTTTCAAATAATTTACCAGAACGTAACTCTATGATTGTGGACAAATGATTAACATTCCCCGAGTCTCCATTTTCTCACCTCTAAGTTGAATGTGGATGTTTGGGTGTGAGGATAGTGTCACTGGGCCAGTCAGATGATTCAGGGCAGAAAGGAAAGCCCCTGGTGTGATAACTGGCCCTTAAGGTGCCCTCTGAAAATGTGTGTAAGTTCCACCAGGTTCGGCTCCACTCTCCCATATGAAGACACTGCCTAGTCAGTGAAGATAGGTACCCAAAGGCCTTCTGGGAACCCGAGGAAATTCCCATAGTACAGAATAATGGTGTTGCTGTGTACGAGGGGAGTTGTACATGGCCATGGTGTGTAATGTGTCAATATGAGCTCTCAGCCTCAGTGCTCAGAACAAGTTAGCAAAACTTAACACAGTAAGTGAAGCCCTTAATTCATCCACTAAATGAACAATTACATTTCATGCATCATTCACATCTCTCTGCTGCTTTCTGCCTTGTAGTAACAGGCTCACAGCTCTCCCTGTCCCTGTTTCTGCAACAGGGAGGAATGAACTTGTGGGCCTTCCCTCATCTCAGCGTGCACCTATCCACAGGGACACCTGGGCAGGACCCATGACTTTACTAGTGGCAGCTGACAACCCCTCATTCACTGGGCTGGTTGGCCTAGAAAAGGGTGTGTTGCTGGAGGTTTAGGGAATTTTATAGTTGAAGTTGGTTTTGTTCCTTTTTTTACTTTCATATCCTCTCTAGCAGGGTGTTCTGCAGGGTTTCTGTGTCAACCTCTCTCCCTTTCCTCCCCATCCTGTGTCTTTGCTCCCTGGTTCTAGGCAATGTGAGCGAGGCTCAATGAGATACAACCTCCTGCCTCAAAGAGCACACAGTGTCTTCGAGGATACAGCCTAGGGGCAGTTTATGATCACTGCTTCTTTAACTTGCAGCCAAGGAGGTGGAGCCCAGATCCATGCCCAAGTGCAGGGCTGGCTGGCTCCTCGGTCCTCGAGAGGTGACATGAAAGGGTGTCTATGCCTCACATGGGGCCCAGATGCCTCCCTTTGTACCCCGTGAGCTGGTTAAGAGGGGACTGTCTTCCTATAAAAGTAGAGAGACTTAATGCCTGGCAGACCCTGAATGTAAATTTCAAACGATGTGATTTAAGTGAAACTTATTTAAAGTGAAAGTTGTGGTCACACTGACGATACAGCCTGTCTTTGTGTTTTGCCCACCGCCAAGTTTATATGGCATTCCTTTCCTCCCAGTCTCGATGCCCATTGGGTATAGGTGTCCTTTTGGCTGACTCAGAACGTTCATGGAGAAAATGAGAAACAGGGCTCCATCTCTTCTCCTGAAAATGGTTTCTCCTTTTCAAATAAATCTGCTGGTAAAATGTTTACAAGTGTGATATTTCACATGAGGAGGAAAGGATCATATTAACTGCGATGAAGGTCAGATCTGCCACCTCATTCAAGCAGCATCCCTCATAGATCTGAGATCAGGAGTATGAGATCCATGGGTCCAGGCAGGAAGGAATTGAGCAGAATAGAGGAATTCAAGGAAAATTATAGTGGGAAAGAACTTAGATCAATCCTCCATCTGAGTCCCTATTTTTTTAAGGAGTATGTTTATCCATAAACTGCCATTTTTAATCCCAAGGTAATGTTTTGCTCCCATGCATCTGGGAAAATGAATTAATGTTCATTTGGCATCTACTATGTTTTTCAAGCAAAAAAAGAGAGAGAGCATATTAATAATTTACAGGACATCATGCAAGTATCTACAGTTCAATATCCTTTGCCAATTTGCTGTTGAGGTGCCATCTCTATGAAGGGATTTCCCTTACTAAGCATTTCCCAAGTCTTTTTCAGTCTCTGTTTTCTTAATTTCCTAATTTTAAAAATTGTCCACAAGGGACTAGGAATGAGAGGACAAAATCAACAGAGTGAGGCCGCGTGGGATTTGGTTGCTGAGACTCAAGAGGGTCTTGCTCCTGTTGGAGCCTCAAGTTCAATAGCCATCTAAGTAACAAAACACAAACAGTTCCCTTGGCACTCGTTGGAAGGGGGAGAGGGTTGTGGGAGCAATTGGATGGTCTTCTAATAGGACTAAAAGCAAAATCTAAGTGAAGTCAGTTAAATCCACAAGTAAAGTAATTTTCACAGAATTTTCCAAGCAGAGAGTAAGAGGTTATATTAAAGATGGATTGCAAGAACCTGGAAGTGCTTCCACCTGGACCCATCAAGCCTCATGGGGAAGGGCACTGGGACTGAAGAGGATGGCAAAAGTCTATTCAGGGTAGCATTTGGTCCTGGGAGAATGGAGGCTATGGAAATCCTGCCCTTGGGCCCTGGTGAACTGGTCCACAAGCCTAGGAGAGGCAGGCTGGAGGCTGCACTTCACCTTGGGAAAACAGAAGAGGATACCAGGGGTGGAGGATAAAACTGGGCTCTGCTGTAGTCCCTGGGGTGGCAGAGATGATGTCCAATGGGGCTTGTCCAATTCTGTCTACTAACCAAGAGCTAAGATGAGCTGGAAGGAGAGAACTTCAGGTTGGGGTGAATGGGTCAGCCCTCTGAACTGAGACAGTAAGGGCAGGAGCAGGGCCAGCAAAGCCTTCCCAAGGGAGGAGCTGAACCTGGGTTTGGGACTAGCCATGGTATAGAGAACATGTTACTTGATTCCTGAGCACCTATTAATTGTCTACTGTCTTCCACGGACACAAAGCTATAAGAAAATCAAGAGGGGAAGAGAAATAAGCTGAGCAACTTCCAAAATAAGATAATAAGAAGCTTGAAAGGGAAGTGTAGAGGAAGCTAAAAGTACATCTAATGAGTCGTGTTAGTGGGGAAGGCCTCCATCCTCCCTCATGGACATTACTGTAGTTCAGACAGCCATCATTTTTCACCTGAGCACTGCAACCGCTTGCACTAATCTCTTCATATGGGCTCATTCACCTTTCCAACACAGATGATTATGTTTTGTGCCTGCCTAAAACCTTTTCATGACATCCCACACCAAGGTAGTGACGATCAACATTCTTTCATGTGAACGTCATGGCCCTGCTGTATCTGATTTGTCTTGTTCTCTGAATTATTTTCCTCTACTCTCTCAGACCCTCTGAAATGAGGCTTACAGTCTAATGGCTGTAGGATGTCCAGGCAAACATCCAGGAAAACACAGGTTATATATAAAAGAAAATGTGGGATGAAGATAGAGGAAAAACGGAAAGTTCTCTCTGAAGTTTGCTCTCTGGAATACTCAGAGAAGGTGTAGTGGAACAAATTCTAGGATGCCCTCCCAAGATTTCTGGCCCCTGATTTATGCACAGTTGCTCCAAGTTATTATCCAAACATTAATCTAGGAATTGCTGTGGAGGAAATTTGCAGATGTAATTGAGGTCCAAATCCATTGATGGGAAAACTGCTGGAGTGAACTTGACCTAATTACAAGCAAGGCATATTTTCCAGCATCACAGAAGTCAGAGCCTTGAAGCACAAGTGAGATTGAAGGGACCATTGCTGGCTTGAAGATGGAGAGGCCAGGTGACAAGACATGGGGGTGGCCTCCGGGCACTGAGAAAGTCTCCTGGCTTACAGGCAGCGAGGAAATGGGATTTCAGTCCAATAACCCACAAGAAATGAATTCTGCCAACAACTAGTGAGCTTGCAAGAGAACCTTTAGCCTCAAATGAGAACTCCAGCCCACTGACACCTTGGTTTCTGCTGGGTGAGACCCTTTGCAGAGAATCTAGTCATACTGTGCCCCGATTTTTGACCTATAGAGATGGTGAGATAACATAATTTGTGACATTTGAAGTTGCTGCATTTGTGAGTACACAGAAACAGAAAGATAATACTTGAAACAAAACAAAAATTTAGCTTTCCCAAAGGCTTGGGTATACAGGACTTAAGTGGACATCTTTCCCTCCTCACTGGGGTGTTTTTGATACATATGGTGGCCCAGAGCATAAGGAATAGTGCCTCTCACCACATCGTACAAACAGGGCAGGGATTACCTCTACTTCTTGTGACTGCAGCTTGGAGTCACAAGTCTAAGTTCTTGAAATATTTATGCCTGAGTTCCTTTTGGTTCCAGAATAGGGATACAAGACACTGCAGATATTTCTGACTATCTGTGAGTGGAGAAAATGTAAGAATGGGCTGAAGACTGGTGTTAGAGGCATGGGTGCTACTTACCTATAGAATAAGTAAATGATTACTTTAATATAACTTCTAAGGTTATTACAAAATTGTCAATTTTACAAGTTTGTGAATTGAATTTGGAAGTTCTGGCACAAAGCACAGCCCAAAGTGCTTATAAATGATGGAGTGAGTGCCAGAGGGACGGCTGCAGCTGTCTTTTGGCAGATAGCACAGATGGGAGTCCTGTATTCTCCACTGGGAGGGGACTGGACTAGCACTGACACTTGACCTGTGGCACTGTCCTCCAAATACACATAGCTTGGGAAAAGAAAACTCTTTGCCAAGTGAGAGCTACTGGCACCTTGCCGAACCACCAAGCTTTGCTTGTTTTAGGGAAATTTATTATAAAAAAAGGGACAAACCATAAAACTCAGACTTTAGCGTCGAAAAATTAATTAGGCCTTTGGCCCTCTCTTTTCAGCATTTGCAAAGAATTCCCTTACATCCTTAGCCAGCTCAGTGATAGGGGTTAAATATGTGTACTTTAGAGATCAACACTCCTCTGGAAGCCTTTTCATGAGGGAAACTGTGTTAGAACCAGGAGCCCCCCTGGTCTCCCCAAAGGACATATCAAGGGAAGGAAACTAACTTGGCTTGTTAGTATCAGAAGACTCCCCTTTGGGGATTCACGGGCAAGATGGCTGACTGGAAGCAGCTTCAGACAGAGCCTTCTGTCCAAAAGGAAAGATAACCTCCAGAAACTGCCCAATTGAGCTGAAGACTGGGAGCCCAGCCCGGAGAGAGAAGTGATAACTGCAGGTCACCTCTGAGGCAAGCTGTGACTTCAAGAAACCAAGCTTTAGGGAGAAAAACTGAACTAAAATTTTCTGCCATTCTGAACTTCCAGGACACCCTTCCCCCCTTACCTGATGCACCAGAAGCCTGACCTCTGCTGAAACTGAGGGAGGAGGACTTGAGCAGCGCCCACCCTCCCTATCTGCGGGAGGAGGCGGCCCGCCAGGTAAGAGACTCCGGGGCCCCACTGGGCCCCCACCAGGCCCCAGGCCAGGAAATCTGCCGGGAGCCCCACACAGCCCAATTGGCACCCCGCTGGGCCTTGGCCCACCAACAGCAGTGGCCAGCAACTCCGCCGGGACTCCCTTGTAGCCCTGATTGGCACTACGATGGGCCGTGGCCTGCCACCAGCAGCGGCCAGGAAGTCCGTGGGAACTCCCTCAGGCTGATCTATGTCTCTCCTAGCCCGATCCATGCCACAGGCCCACCGCCCACAGCGGCCAGAAACTCCATTCTGCCCAGACCCCCACAGCCCCGATTGGCACTCCACTGGGCCTTGGCCTGCAGCCAGCAGCGGCCAAGAAGTCCACCAGGACTCCTGCCCAGCACTGATCTGTGCCCCATCTGGCCTTGGCCTGCTGCCTTCCCGGTCCACCCGGCTCTGATCCAGACAGCAGCGGCCAGGAACTTCGCCGGGACTCCCTCCCAGTGCTGATCTGTGCAGTGCCCAGCCTTGACCTGCCTGGCTCTGATTTGTGCTCCAGGCCTGCCGCCCACAGTGGCCAGGAACTCCATTCCACCAGGAATCCCACGCAGCCCTGATTGGCACCCTTCTGGGCCTTGGCCTGCTGCAAGCAGTAGCCAGGAACTCTCCCAGGACTCCTGGGTGGCCTGATTGGCATTCCTGTGCTACCTGATTGGCACTCTGCTGGGTCTAGGCCCACCACCAACAGTGGCCAGGAAGTCCGCTGAGACTCTCGCATGGGGTCAAACTTTACCCCACTGGCCTCGGCCTGCAGCCCACTGGGACCCCAACTGGCTGCAATCCATGCTGCAGGCCCACCACCCTCCCTCTGGAGCCCTCCTCCCAGCCAGAGACTGCTAGAGGAATGGGCTCCGTTTGCAAAGGCCACCAGGTGCCCCATCCCACTCCCTGTTGCTTTATCTGGGCATGCCACACTCTGGAGCTGTCTGCAGCCAGAACTCCCTGGGTGGGGCAGTCCCAGAGGAGCTACAGAGGGTCTCTCCCTACAAAGATCCAGGAACAACAGAGTGATCCTGCCGGGTTCTGATGTGGGAGAGACAGCTCCCCAACTCTGAGAACGGTCACAGGCATGAAAAATAATCATAAGGCAGAATCAACAGATAAACTCTGGCAATATGAATAATCAGAGTAGATCAACTCCCCCAAGGAACAACAAGGTGGATACAGCACAAGATCCCTTGCATAAGCAAATGGCTGAGATGTCAGAAATCGAATTCAGAGTCTGGATAGCAAATAAGATCAGTGGAATGGAGGAAAAGATGGAATTAGAATTTCAAGCAGTAATCCAAAAGATGATGCAAAAGATGTCTCAAGAATTCAACAAATTCAAAGACAAAA
>CAUYRH010009108.1:0-14010 GCA_963574655.1 Perodicticus potto
CATGAAGCTAGTATCCTTACTCAGTTCTGTAGTTTCAGAATACCTTTTGTTGAGGATGTGAATGAAGTGTGCATGTGCATCGACTGTTGAATTCACTTTTGTGCCATTTTTGTAAATATAACAGTTTTGCACAACCTCTCACAAATGTCTGTATTAATTTCACGTATTAACAAGTAAATGTATACTATCACATGGGCCATTAAAAAGAAAAAGTAAATGTGCCAACCAGAAGCACAAGAGTTCCTACACAAAACTCTGTATGTCGTTACAGCTTTTGTATCATAAGAGTAGATTACACTTTCAGGCTTAGAGAATACCAAACTGAGATCTTTGTTCAGTCTGCCATAGACTTAAGCTTTTCATTTGTTACTGGTATTCGTGACATTCAGTGGCCTTGTGGAAATATGATATGTTGCTTAGGCATATCTTTTGTCCTATGCAGAACCTTTCGTTTTGACTTTTATGAAAATTACAATTCATGTAATTCATATAAACTTTTTAAATGTAGAAACTTTTTACTTCCACATTCAATTTTGGAGACACTAGAGTAAAAGGCTTCAATACTCTGCCTTCTGTACACCAACACCCATCCCCAACCCCACTTTTTGGTTATTTTTGGGTGCTGCTTTTATTCACATGGTATTGGGATGTTTGGTTTTATGGAAGCATAGGATAGGTGTCTGTATCCTTATTCTTGAAATTTGCTCTGCTGAATGCTGTGTTTTATAACACAATAATGGTGTTTTCCTTTTGATTTCTTAGTTAATCACTCTTCTTTATTATTACTAATCATTGATAATTGTTTAATAAAAGGAACTTTATAATGAAACAAATAGTTGAGAAGACTGGCCCAGGAACCTATGTCCAGATGAGGTGAATTTTGGTAAATAATATTAAGTAATTATGATGAGGAAGTGAATTAGTCTAGTGACAATTAGAGCAATTTACGTGACAGGCAAAACTTAAACACATTTAAAATATTTAGATAGTTCTATAGATGTTGCTTTAATAAAATACCAATTTAATTTTACTTGTAGTTTATCTAGTTAGAACTTTATTAGACTTTATTGGGAGAAGATTACTGCTCTTTTAGGAGCTCTTTCTACAAGTTGTAATGCTGTAGCATGATAATCAGGATACGTAGCTTGAGCTGATACTATTTTTCTCTTCATCTTTGACTTGGATAGAGGCGCCTCCCTTTTACTTGCTTTCCTTTGATCCCAAATCATAGTAGATGGTGCCTTGAACCTAGCATCTGCACTTAAAGGCTGCCTAGCTAGTGCTCTGAGGAAAGCTGGCTACTTATTTTCCTGCTATACCCATCCCAAAAGGCAGAAAAGCAGCAAAATCAGTACTGTATTCATTTGTAATTTTAAGGATAAGTTATATATAAGTATATTTGTAATGAAAGCAAGTAAGTTATTCCACAATATGTATACTCATTGTTGAATCAATTTGAGAATTTAAAAATATTCCAAAGTAGAATTTCTGTTAGATCTAGCGTTTTGTTTTTTCCTGAATATTTTAAGATAGCACCATTAAATTCATAACACAAAAGAAGATTAATCTGAAAGATCAGAGAACACACTATTCCTGACCATGTTAGGACTCCACCTGTGGTTTGAAACAAGTGACATAACATCTGCTTGATTTTTAGTTTGTAAAATACATTGCTAATATTTGACCTACCTCAAAATTTGTTGAGGGTCTGTGAAACATTGAGGAAGTGCCCAAAATAAAATATTATTCCCTTATTATTAAAAGTAAATTTACTCATTAAACCAACCTGCCTTCTGTAAAGTCACAGTGCTTAAGTCTCAGGATTTTTCCTTAGGAAAAGAGCTGTCTTTAAGCATTTGTAGGTTTAATGGCTTGGCCTCCGTTATTGGTGCTTGAGATAAAGAGGTTTTAGATTTTTCTATTAATGTTTTTCTGCTTCAAAGCTCAAATTTATTGAAGACATTATTGAAGGTGGTTTGATCCTCATTTGAATGGCAATTTTTGACTAGTTGAGCTTAATTGTCCATTTCTATGATTTCAAAGTTGTGGTCTGAGAAATGGCTAATTTTAATCATTGTCTTGTTTATCATAAATGTTGGAGTAAACCAAAGTTAGAGATAAATCCCTTATGAAAACTGGCTAAAGTCTGACATAAAATAGGTTTCTTATCCACTAGCTCCTATTTTTTATGTAGTATAGTTTTAAGAAACATTTCATTTTTAGAGGCAATATCCAACTAAAACAATTATAGTTGTTGGCAAGTTGGCATAGTAAAGATTGTTTGGATTGTTTTCATAAATTGGAAGGAGCATGTGTATAGTCCACAAATTTAATAATTTTGTGCTGTTGACCCAAAAATAGGTCTTTACTGTTGATCAAGGCAAGCCTGGGAAAGGCAGTACTCGTTAACTACTTCAGTTGGAATTAGTTCTTTCTACTTGATGAAACAAAATTATACCTCTAAATATTTATGGATGATTTTTACTAAATCAGACGTATTCTTTCTCAGTCTAAATTAGTTCAGTGAAGTTGTATCAAAACTGCAATGTAATACAGTAGTCCCCTTTATCTGCTCAAGATAAAGACTCCTAATGCCTGAAACTTCGGATAGTGCTGAACCCTTTATATAGTTATGTTTTTCTGTCTGACAGCCAGGGTGGCTACTAAGTTACTAATGGGCAGGTACTGTATATAGCCTGGATACCCCAAAGGGGTTATTCATGTCCTGGGCAGGACAGGGCAAGAGATTTCATCGTGCTACTCAGAATGGCATACGATTTAAAACTTACTAATTGATTATTTCTGGAATGTTCAGTATTTGCAGAGTGAAATTGCTGTGCATAACAAACCATGGGAAGTGAAACCACAGATAAGGAAGGACTACTATATCTACTCAAATATTGCTCTGTAATTAGTATTTGGTGATGATGAGCAGGTAGACTATGGAAAGAGTACATCTGAGTGGTAACCAAAGCAGTTTCTCTGGAGGCCTTTTTCACATTCGCCAACATTCAAATTCACTTTTCATTTTCCTTCCTTTGTCTCACTTTGCCTCACACTCCCCCATCTCCACTTATTCCATATGCCCACTGACGGCACTCAAGATCCTTTCTTTTTTTTTTAAAAAAGACAGAGTTTCATTATGTTTCCCTCAGTAGAGTGCAGTGACGTTACAGCTCACAGCAACCTCCAACTCCAAGGCTTAGGCGATTCTCTTGCCTCAGCCTTCCGAGTAGCTGGGACTACAGGCTCCCACCACAACGCCCGGCTTTTTTTTGTTGCAGTTTGGCCGGGGCCGGGTTTGAATCTGCCACCCTCGGTATTTGGGGCCGGTGCCCTACTCACTGAGCCACAGGCGCCACCCTCAATATCCTTTCTAATATGCCACAACTTAGGACACAATTTTCTAAAGAACTGTCATAATCTGGATAACGACTAATTTGAGCCATTGTTCCAACGCTAACTCAGCATGCACTGCCAGTCTTCCCCCACATCTTCCTGATTCCTCACCACAACTTTTAAGATTGGGATCAAAGAAATCTTACTCTGTTATTTATCTAAGGATAAAAACACTGATTTTATACCGTTTTACTAGTTTCAGCCTTTGAAGTAGGTAGGCCTATAGGTTTTATTCTGCAGATCGTCATGGTAGCCTTTAATGTATGTTCATGTTATGTTATTTATCAACTAAATAGAAGTTGGAAGAAAACATCTTACTTCTTCAATGTTATGACCTCAGATCTGTTACTGCATCCCTAGGATTTGTGATGCATTAGGGCACTTCGCCTGTATTAAAAGGGCCAAGAGTAAAATGCCTTTTTTGTTAAACATGTCTATAGAGTTGGCAGTTAATGCTAAAATTTGTCAGATAGCCCTTCCAAAATTATACTTGTGAAATACACAAAAAAATAAAATGATCTACCTAATTTCTATGGATTTAATTTGTAGTTTTGTCTTATTTATTGCATTTTTCAGTATATTTTTTATGAAGTGGATCCCTTTAGACTTCATCTCCTACTATATGCAGAAAGAAGTTGACTATTGTAGTCTTAGATTTTGTTTTAATTTAAATAATGTGTTAATGTTAGCCTAGCAGTCTAACTTTTTTATTAGTAAAGGCTTTGTACTTAAACATTGTTAAACTGTGATACTTTTCCATCACTTGTTTAAAACACTACAGTACAATATTATTGGATATAGAAAGATGAGACAAACAGCTTACATTCTGAGAAATGAAATATATATACTTAACATGACAACATCTCTGATGGCCACTCTACAAAAAAGAGTTCCAAAATTGCTTTGAAGGCTGGACTAGGCACCAGTGTAGGTGCACAGCTTCCCAAGGTGAGTACTTTGAAGTTGACTGCACATAACCGTAGTGATACTCAGCAGTGAGGTATGTAGCACTTTTTCTTGGCTATATATATATATATATATATAATATGTATATATATATATATATATTTTTTTTTTTTTTTTGAGACAGCCTCAAGCTGTCACCCTGGATAGAGTGCCGTGGCATCACAGCTCACAGCAGCCTCCAACTCCTGGGCTCAGGCGAGTCTCTTGCTTCTGCCTCCCAAGTACCTGAGACTACAGGTGCCCACCACAACACCCGGCCATTTTTTGGTTGCAGCTGTCATTGTCGTTTTGGCGGGCCCGGGCTGGATTCGAACCCACCAGCTCAGGTGTATGTGGCTGGCGCCTTAGCCCGTTGAGCCACAGGCGCCAAGCCTATATGTAGCCCTTTTTCTAGGATGTTTGTGATCCTATTTGTACAGCAGGTCCTCAAATAACTATATTGTGTCCAACATAGTTTTAACAATGAACTGCACCCCTGAACTGGGAAAATTGAGAATAATTATCTTGTTTTTATTAATCTGAAATGTATGTATAGCTCACCCTTCAATGTTTAATATTAGAAATGCTTTGACCAGTAAGAAATTTCATGATGTTTTGGGGACCAGAAATATGCTATAGGAACTTAACTCTTGTTTAACATCAGTTAGCGATACTGTAAAACTGGTTTTCTTTCTTTTTTTTTTTTTTTGGAGACAGAGCCTCAAGCTGTCACCCTGGAGAGAGTGCTGTGGCATCACAGCTCACAGCAACCTCCGATTCCCGGACTCAAGCGAGTCTCTTGCCTCTGCCTCCCGAGTAGCTGGGACTACAGGCGCCCGCCACAATGCCCGGCCATTTTTTGGTTGCAGTTGTCGTTTGGCGGGCCCGGGCTGGATTCGAACCCACCAGCTCAGGTGTACGTGGCTGTCGCCTTAGCCCGTTGAGCCACAGGCACTGATCCTGATTTTCTTGTATATCATTTCTCTTAAGGTTGCAGATTCCAAGAACCTATGAACAACATTAAGTCAAGACCTACTGTATGCATGTAATTAAATGCAAGGTAGATAATACTACATTCTTTAAGGGAGGAAGATAGAAATTTTCAGGAAGTCTAGAGGAATGAGTTAACAGGATAAATAGGATGAGTTTAGAGATGACTTTGAGGGATTGGTTGCTATAGGGATGGATGGGGGAAGGGAGGAAGAACATTTTAGATAGAACGTTATTTTCAAAAAGGCAAGTTGTTGGAAAAGGTAGATTTGTATAAAAGAAGTCTGGTCAGAAACATGGCTGACACAGGAACTTGATTTTTCTCCCTTAAACCCATTTGTTCCTCCATTTCTCAGTTCAGTAAATATGATACCAGCACATACTCGTCCACTCAGATACTCACTGAAACCAATCTTGGAGTCATCCTGCTCAAAACCACTAATACTCCCTACCTGGACAACTGCTGTAGCCCCTAACATCACACTTTCTACTCCCACTTCTTTGTCCATGCACGTTATACAACCCTCCCTCCCATTCTTTTTTTTTTTTTTTTTTAATTAAATCATAGCTGTGTACATTAATGTAATCATGGGGTACAATATGCTAGTTACATATACAATTTGAAATATTTTCATCAGACTGCATTTTCTTAGTTACTGTGTTAAGACATTTATATTCTACACTTAGTAAATTTAACATGTACCCTTGTAAGATGCACCGTAGGTGTAATTATTCCCCCTCCTCATCCCCCTCCTCTTTCCCCTTCTTCTTGGGCTATAATTGGGTTATAGCTTTCATATGAAAGCTATAAGTTGGTTTCATAGTAGGGCTAAGTACATTGGATACTTTTTCTTCCATTCTTGAGATACTTTGCTAAGAACATGCTCCAGCTCCATCCATGTAAACATGAGAGGTAAAGTCTCCATCTTTGTTTAAGGCTGCATAGTATCCCATGGTGTACATATAGTCCCCATTCTTAGTATATCAGCCACAGTGACTTTTAAAACGCAATTCATATATAACCTCTGAAACCCGTGATGGTCATTCCTGCCCGTGTACTACACTTGTTTCTTCTCCGTTAAGCACTTCCCCTGGTTCATATCTTTTCTAGCTCTTTTTTATTCTTATTTCCACTGAACTTTTAACTTCCTTGGCGCTCTGTTGCATCCCTAGCACTTAGAAGCAGTTTGTATATACTCAATTCCTTATTGAATGAATAAAGTGAAATGGAATATTAAATGGGAAACCAGATTAAGGACTTGGATGCAGAGAGATTTGATTCTGGGTCCAGGCCTTTATAGTCAATGTTTCTGTGAATGAAAAAAATGTCATGTCACTGAAGTGGTATGCCTGATTTTCTATTGTAGTGACTCACTGTTCACCACTTCTCTTGTTTGTGATCTTAATCGCATTCTTTTTTTTTTTTTTAGAGACAGTTTCATTTTGTCGCCCTCGGTTGAGTGCTATAGCATCACAGCTCACAGCAACCTCTAGCCCTTGGGCTTAGGCGATTCTCTTGTCTCAGCCTCCCAAGTAGCTGGGACTATAGGTGCCTGCCACAATGCCCAGCTATTTTTTTGTTGCAGGTTAGCCGGGGCCAGGTTTGAACCCGTCACCCTCAGTATATGGGGCTGGCGCGCCACTTAATCACATTCTATGTGTGATTTCTGAGGCTTCTTACTGCCCCACTACCAGTAACTTAGTAAGTTAGGCTGATTAGAGTACTTTAGGGCCCTGCTTTTACTTTTTTGCATCTGTACAAGCAAATATTTCTAATAACCTTGTCTATAAATTTAAGTCACTAGTTGTTTTAGTTACGGAAATGACCACTATAGAGCAGCTATATTTTAATTTAGGGCTCAAGACCCAAGGCAGAAAGACCAGTGGGCAGCTTTCTGTCAGAACAAGCCTGTAAGTTACAGAACATAATATTTCATATCTTCCTTAATTCTCAACCACTTTCATAACAATATTACCAGAAATTGTAATCACTGTAAATGTACTTGCTAAATGAAAGACTAAAAATATTTTTTTAAGGTTTCCAGACAAATAGCTAACAAGCATATGAAAAAATGCTCATCGTCCCTAATTATCAGAGAAAGGCAAATCAAAACCTCCGTGAGATATCACCTAACTCTAGTGAAAATGTCCCACATCACAAAATCTCAAAACTGCAGATGCTGGTATGGATGTGGAGAGAAGGGAACACTTTTACCTTGCTGGTGGGACTGCAAACTAATACCACCTTTTTGGAAGGAAGTATGGAGAATCCTCAAAGAACTTAATTAGACCTCCCATTTGCTCCTGCAAACCCATTACTGGGCATCTATCCAGAAGAAAAAAAAATCATTTTATCATAGGACATTTGCACTAGACCAGTGGTTCTCAACCTTCCTAATGCCACGACCCTTTAATACAGTTCCTCATGTTGTGGTGACTCCCCAACCATAAAATTATTTTCATTGCTACTTCATAACCGTAATTTTGCTACTGTTATGAATCATAATGTAAATATCTGATATGCAGGATGTATTTAGGCCACCCTTGTGAAAGGGTTGTTCGATCCCCCAAGGGGTCGCAACCCACAGGTTGAGAACCACTGCACTAGACTTTATCACAGCTCAATTTACACTCACCATAATGTGGAAACGGTTTAAATGCCCACCAACCCAGGAATAGATTAGCAAGCCGTGGTATATATATACCATGGAATACTATTCAGCCATTAAAAAAGACGGAGACTTTACATCTTTTGTATTAACATGGATGGAGATGGATCACATTCTTCTTAGCCAAGCATCACAAGAATGGAGAAGCAAGAATAGATGTACTCTATTCTTTTTTTTTGAGATAGAGTCTTATCATGTTGCCCTTGGTAGAGTGCTATGGCATCACAGCTCACAACAACCTCCAACTCTTGGGCTTAAGCGATTCTCTTGCCTCAGCCTCCCAAGTAGCTGTGACTACAGGCATCCCCAACAGTGCTAGGCTATATTTTAGGTTATAATTGTCATTGTTGTTTGGCAGGCCTGGGCCAGATTTGAACCCACCAGCTCCAGTGTATATGGCTGGCGCTCTAGCCACTGAGCTACAGGCGCCAAGCCCCAATGTACTCTATTCTAATATGAAGGCAGTAGATGAGCTAATACAAGGGGTGGGATAGGGGAATGAGCAAGTGGGGTGAGGGGAGGGGGATGGGGGATCATAGTATATGGCACACCTTTAGGGCAGGACACAATTGACAAGTGTAACAAAAAAATAGCCAGGCATTGTGGTGAGCGCCTGTAGTCCCACCTACTTGGGAAGCTGAGACTAGAGAATCGCTAAAGCCCAAGAGTTTGAGGTTGCTGTGAGCTGTGACGCCATAGCACTCTACCAAGAGCGACATAGTGAGACTCTGTCTCAAAAAAAAGGGCGGCGCTTGTGGCTCAGTCAGTAAAGGGTCAGCCCCATATACCAAGGGTGGTGGGTTCAAACCCAGCCCCAGCCAAACTGCAACAAAAAAATAGCCAGGCATTGTGGTGGGCGCCTGTGGTCCCAGCTTCTCCGAAGGCTGAGGCAAGAGAATCGCCTAAGCCCAGGAGTTGGAGGTTGCTGTGAGCTGTGACAGCACGGCACTCTACCGAGGGCGATAAAGTAAGACTCTGTCTCTACCAAAAAAAAAAAAAAGTGAGGACAAGGTTCTTTTGACAGTTTCTGAGGTGTATGAATGAAGTTTTTGGTTTTGCATGAATTTAGTTATAGGCAAACTGTAAGTATTAAAGAAAAAGCAAAGACACAGAGGAGGCAAGAGGGCAAGAGCTGGGATAATCTGCCTTGGCATGTCCTTCAAAGAATCTGCAAGTGAGTGCCTAGAGGTCAGGTGATCAAAAGCAACACTGGCCAGTCTTGGTGGCTCATGCCTGTAATCCTAGTGTGAGTTCAGGAGTTGAAGACCAGCCTGAGCAATAGCGAGACTCCATCTCTAAAAATAGCCAGGCATTGTAATGGGCTAGTCAGAAGGCTGAGGCAAGAGGATGGCTTTAGCCCGAGTTTGAGGTTGCTGTGAGCTATAACACCATGGTACTCTACCCAGGGCAACAGAGTGAGACTCTTTCTCAAAAAAAAAAAAAAAAAAAATAGTCGGGCATTGTGGCGGGTGCCTGTAGTGCCAGCTATTCGCAGCTGAGGCAAGAGAATCGCTTAAGCCCAAGAGTTAGAGGTTGCTGTGAGCTGTGACGCCATAGCACTCTACCGAGGGCAACATAATGAGACTCTGTCTCAAAAAACAAACACCACCACCAAAAAACAGTGCTGAATGACGTCAGTCCTATCCACACACAGGAGAAGGGTTGGTAAGGTTATTTTTGAAAAGGGTAGAGGTTTAAGGGTAGAGGACTCTCATTATGGTTTAAGAGAGTCCTTACAACTTTGTGAAAGCATGTATATACACATTAACTGATCTAGAAGGATCTCAAAATTTAAAAGTGGTTTCTTTGCGATTATTGCTTAAATTCATATCTATTTTTAAGAGAGAACCAAATGCAGCAAATGGCATCAAGCAGCAGGCTGAACCACAGAGTAAAGAACATGGAAAAGAATGATAGAACTGCAACGTGGTTCTTCTCTTGTTCCTTTCCTTTTTTTTTTTAAGACAGAGTCTCATTTTGTTGCCCTCGGTAGAGTACTGTGACATCACAGCTCACAGCAAACTCCGACTCTTGGGCTTAAGTGATTCTCTTGCCTTAGCCTCCCAAGTAGCTGGGACTACAGGCACCCACCACCATGCCCGGCTAATTTTTGGTTGTAGTTGTCGTTGTTTGGCAGGCCCAGGCTGGGCTTGAACCCACCACCTTCAAGGTATGTGACTGGCACTCTAGCTACTGAGCTACAGGTGCTGCGTCTTGTTCCTTTCATCTTTTTAGTGAAAATTAAGCTTGCATGTGATTCTCAAGTAAAATAGTACAGGACATAAAGAAAAGCCAAGAATCACAAAATATTCTCTGCCAGCACGTTTAGCTCCCAATAGGCGAAACTACTTGGAATACTCAATCTATTTGTGTTTTCCTTAAAGTTGCCTCCAATCTCTCAATAGCATTTTATACCACTATTTCTTGTTTTCTTAATTTAATTTTAGACACAAATGACTATTAGGTGAGGATTTAGCTCACAACACTTTCCACCTTTCTTCCCACTCTCCTTTGCGTATCATAATATAACTGCTTTTGATTCTTTTATAAGCTTCCTTTACAATGTTCAATAATACAGTTTCACCTTTATTTCGTGTTTCATTTGTCATGGACAGTATTTCTTGGCTCTTTGCTATGTAAAATGGCGATACTAACACCTTCATTCCCTTTGGCACTCTTCCTTTCAATTTTTGTCATCTGTTTTTTACAATTACATTGTCAAGGTAGATTACATTCTGTTTTATGATTATTGGTAGGGCTCCCAAATTTATCTGTTGGTTGATAACAGTTCGCTGCTGATCATAGTTTATACTATGATTACACTTATATAGCTTTTTGTGTTTCCTGGTGATTCTAAGTATTTTTTCCCTTGTACTTGTGGTCTCTATGGTAGGCACATATCTCCTATCATATGAAGTATCTATCGAGTCTTCATTTTGCTACCAAAAAACTATCCCCTGGAGGCCATTTCTGCCTTTCTTCAATGTGACCTTGTTGCTTTCTTGTGGTAACAAGCAGCTGTCACCTTGGGACGTGGCTGCTTTCCTGAACTGAGTCCATTATTTTCTGGGTTCTGTGTATGACAGCCATTGTTTTTTGCCTATGTCTTAGGTAAGGTTCCTTAGAAGAAGTAGAAGTGGTCGGTGTAAAAAAAAATCATTTGATGGTTATATGCATCATAAATGTCTTTTCCCTAGTCTGCGCCTTGTCTTAGTTGGTGATATCTGTTTATATCCTTACACATTATCTTTGAACTTACACATTATTTTTGTGAAAAGTGAATATTCTCCCCATCATGGTAATTTTTTCATCCTATGAAATAATAACCATTTCCTTATGGCAATGTTTTAACAGTTAATCACAATGCATTTTAAGTACCTTAATTCAATGAACCTCCCTTATAAGATAGGTATCTTCTTATTTTGTCCTAGCACTTAGCTCAGTGCTTGGCCATAGTAAGTAGCCGATAAATAATTTTCTGAAAAAAACTATATTCTTGAGATTGTAGTCATTCCCATTTATCCCTACTATACCACTCTATAATGATCAGAGTTCTTAATTACAAATGTATAATTCTGGCTCATTTAAGCAGAAATGGTATTTATCAAAGGTTACCAGGGCGGGAGTAAGAATATGGAAAATATTCTTCTTAGCAAAGCATCCCAAGAATGGAAGAAAAAGTATCCAATGTATTCAGCCCTACTATGAAACTAATTTATAGCTTTCATATGAAATTACAGCACAACAACTGGGGAAAGGGACAAGGGAGGGAAGGGGAAGGGGGGGTGGGCAGAGGGAGAGTATTTGGTGGGTCCACACTTATGGTGCATCTCAGAAGGTTACAGGTGAAACCTACTAAATGTAGAATATAAATGTCTCCACACAATAATGGAGAAAATGCCATGAAAGCTATGTCAACCAGTTCAATGAAAATATTTCAAATTGTATATAAAACCAGCATATTGTACCTCATGATTGCATTTATGTACACAACCATGATTTAATAAAAAAAGTTTCCAGGGCAGCACCTGTGGCTGTGTGAGTAGGGTGCTCATATACTGAGGGTGGCGGGTTCGAACCCAGCCCCAGCCAAACTGTAACAGCAACAACAACAACAACAAAAAACAGCCAGGCATTGTGATAGGCACCTGTAGTCCCATCTACTCCGGAGGCTGAGGCAAGAGAATCACCTAAGCCCAAGAGCTGGAGGTTGCTGTGAGCTGTGATGCTACCACACTCTACCAAGGGCAACAAAGTGAGACTCTGTCTCTAAAAAAAAAAAAAAAATGGCTCGGTGCCTGTGACTCAAGTGGCTAAGGCACCAGCCACATACACCTGAGCTGGCGGGTTCGAATCCAGCCCGGGCCTGACAAACAACAATGATGGCTGCAACCAAAAAAAATAGCCCGGCACTGTGGCAGGCGCCAAGAGTCCCAGCTACTTGGGAGGGAGAGGCAGGAGAATTGCTTGAGCCCAAAAGTTGGAGGTTGCTGTGAGCTGTGATGCTACAGCACTCTACCCAAGGTGACAGCTTGAGGCTCTGTCTCAAAGAAAAAGAAAAGTTACCTGATCTCTTTCAAAGTTGGAAAGGCTGGTTGATATTCCAGCAGCAACTCTAGAAACATGTTACAGCAAAGGTCTGATAATGGAAACTGATGGAAGTTCTGGGCAGATCCTATCTGCTCACTTTTGAATCCTAAGTCTTTCTTTTTTTTTTTTTAATAAGACTTGCGCTGTCACTCTAGCAAGAGTGCAGTGGTGTAGTCATAGCTCACTGCAACCTCCAACTCCTGACCTCAAGTGATCCTCCTGCCTTGGCCTCCCAGAGTGCAAGGATTACAAGCATGAGCCACCACACAAGGTCAAATCGAAGGCCAATACAGAGGAATATGATTGTTAGAAGCTAGTTCATATGACTGCATCCATGCCATAAAAGAGGTGAGAATTTGAGTCCTGAATTTTTTTTTTTTGTCCATGATAGGGTCTTCTCTGTTGCCTAGGGTAGAGTATAGTGGAGTCATACCTCACTGCAACCTCCAACACCTGGACTCAGGTAATCTTCCTGCTTTAGCTTCCTGAGTAGCTGGAACTATTGGTGTGTGCCACACATCTGGCTAATTTTTTTATTTTTTGGTTGCAGCCGTCATTGTTATTTGGCGGGCCCAGGCTGGATTCGAACCCACCAGCTCAGGTGTACGTGGCTGGTGCCTTAGCCTGTTGAGCCACAGGCACCAAGCCTTTTTATTTTTTATTTTTTTATTTTTTGAAAAGAAGATTTCTCACTATGTTGCTTAGGCTCTGCTCTCACAGTTCTCTAACCCATGAGCTCAGGCAATCCACCTGTCTCAGCCTCCCAGAGTGCTAGGAATACAGGCGTGAGCTACCACACCTATTTTCTATTTTTAGTAGAGATAGGGTCTCACTCTTGCTAAGGCAATCCACCCACCTTAGTCTTCTAGAGTGCTAGGATTACAGGTGTGAACCACTGTGCCCAGCCTCTAAAATAAATTTTAAAATATATTAGCCAGACATGGTGGTATGTGTCTATAGTCTCAGCTACTTGGGAAGCTGAGGTGGGAGGATCACTTGAGCTTGGGAATTGAGGTTGCAGTCAGCTGTGATCATGCCAGTGCACTCCAGCCTAGGCAACAGAGCAAGACCTTGTCAAATAAATAAATAACTAAATAACAGGGTTAGTTTTTTTACTGTTGGAGTGAAGTAGGGAAGTGATCCAAAACAAAACACACACAATGATGGGGTTATGTCAAGGGACACAGGAACCAATTGAAAGAGCTCCCAATGACCAAAGCTTCAATAATTTTAGCATGAAAATAATGTTGGAATATTGAGTTATAACTTAAGTAATAAAATAAACATCCATAACTCCATACTGATATAAATAATTGAATGAATGAATACATGGTTGAGATGACAAAAATCTTCCATGCAGAAGAATTCTTTTTTTTGGCAGTTTTTGGCTGGGGCTGGGTGTGAACCCACCACCTCC
>CAUYRH010009111.1:0-13160 GCA_963574655.1 Perodicticus potto
GTCAGTTTCTTGTGAATTTCCTAGGCCTGAATTCCATGGATGGACTGTGTCCATTCATTGATACACTCATTCACCTTGCCCCTGGTGGAAGGGACTGTATTCATTTGTTTCCTGGCCAAGGAACACATACACCTATATATACCCTGAGGCTAGATGCCTAGAGGAGGAGACGGGGAAAGACCGGGAGAGGAACGGAGAGAGCTTCTCTCTGCCCACTTGAAATCTCTCCCTCTACCAGGAGCTTTGGTGTTTTCTGTATTCTTTTCTGTAAATCAATTCTGTCTTACCACGGAGGGGTGGAGGGGGGGAAATAATGTAATGAAGAATAATAAAATACATATATTTAAAAAAATAAATAAATAAATATCTGAGATTTACTGAATGACTGATTACAGGATATAAGAAAGTTAAGAAAATGATCTTAATACACAATTAGGATGAGCCAGGTAGACAGAGGAAGCAGGATAAAAAAAAAGAACTTGAAAGGAGTGCTAATCTAGGTCAGGAGTCCATGCAAGAAAAATAATTTGACTGAGGATCAGCACAATGGCTCATGCCCATAATCCTAGCACTCTGAGAGGCTGAGGCAGGAGAATCCCTGAGCTCAGGAGTTCAAAAATCAGCCTGAACAGCCAGACCCTTTCTCTACAAAAAATTAAGAAATTAGAGGCCAGGTGCAGTGGCTCACTAGCACTCTGGGAGGCCAAGGAGGGTGGACTGCCTGAGCTCAGGAGTTTGAGAACAGCCTAAGAAAGAGTGAGACCCGGTCCCTAAAAAAAATAGCCAGGCATTGTCGTGGGCGTCTGTATTCCCAGCTACTCGGAAGGCTGAGGCAAGAGAATCCCTTGAGCCCAAGAATTTGAGATTGCTATAAGCTATGATGCCAGGACACTCAACCTTAGAGCAACAGAGTGAGACTTTTGTCTCAAAATTAATTTAAAAAAAGAAATTAAGAAATTAGCTATGGGGCGGCGCCTGTGGCTCATTGAGTAGGGCACCGGCCCCATATACTGAAGGTGGCGGGTTCAAACCCAGTCTCGGCCAAACTGCAAAAAACAGAAAAATAGCCAGGCGTTGTGGTGGGTGCCTGTAGTCCCAGCTACTCGGGAGGCTGAGGCAAGAGAATCGCCTAAGCCCAGGAGTTGGAGGTTGCTGTGAGCTGTGTGACGCCACGGCACTCTACCGAAGGGGATAAAGTGAGACTGTCTCTACAAAAAAAAAAAAAAAAGAAAGAAAAGAAAAGAAATTAGCTGTGGCTTGGTGTCCGTAGCTCAATGTGTAGGGTGCCAGCCACCTACACCAAAGCTGGCAGGTTTGAGCCCCGCCCAGGTCTGCTAAACAACAATGACAACTGCAACCAAAAAAATAGCCAGGTATTGAGGGGGGTGCCTATGGTCCCAGCTACTCGGGAGGCCAAGGCAAGAGAATCACTTAAGCCCAAGAGTTTGAGGTTGCTGTGAGCTGTGATGCAATAGCACTCTACCAAGGGCGACACAGTGAGACTCTATCTCAAAAAAAAAAAAAAAAAAGGCTCGGCACCTGTGGCTCAAGCGGCTAAGGCACCAGCCACATACACCTGAGCTAGCAGGTTCGAATCTAGCCCGGGGCCCACCAAACAACGAGGGCTGCAACCAAAAACTGGCTGGGCGTTGTGGCAGACGCCTGTAGCTACTTGGGAGGCGGAGGCAGAAGACTCGCTTGCGCCCAGGAATTGGAGGTTGCTGTGAGCTGTGATGCCACAGCACTCCATCCAGGGTGACAGCTTGAGGCTCTGTCTCAAAAAAAAAAAAAGGAAAATTAGCTGGGTGTCATGGTGGGGTCCTATAGTCCCATCTACTCGGGACACTGAGGCAGGAGAATCGCATGAACCCAGGACCTTGAGGTTTCTATGAGACAGACTGATGTCATGACACTCTAGCCTGGGCAACAGAGTGAGACTTTGCTTAAAACAAAAACAAAAACAAAACCTCAGTGTGATACCACTTCACAGCCGTTAGAATGGCTACTATCAAAAATAGAAAATAATAAATACCGGCTCGGCGCCTATGGCTCAAGTAGCTAAGGCGCAAGCCACATACACCTGAGCTGGAAGGTTCGAATCCAGCCTGGGCGACAGCTTGAGGCTCTGTCTCAAAAAAAAAAAAAAAATAATAATAATAATAATAATAATAATATGATTATTTCAAATAATTTAAGACAGATCATCCAGTAATTCAACTTCTGGGTATTTACTAAAAAGAATGAAAGCAGGGGCCACAAAGAGGTATTTGTATACTCATGTTTATTTCAGCATTATGCACAATAGCCAAAAGGTGGAAGCAACCCAAGTGCACACCAATGGAAGAATCCATCTATAAAATGTGGTATATAAATACAGCAGAATTTGGCCTCCAAAAGGAGGAAATGTTGACACATTTCACCATGGATGAAACCTGAAGACTTATGCTAAGTGAAATAAGCCAGTCACAACCAGAGAAATACTATATGATTCCATTTATCTGAGGTAGCTAGTCAAATTAGACAAAAAGAAGAGTGGCTACAAGGCCGTGGAGAGAAAGTATGGGGAGCTATTGTTCAGACACACAAAGTTTCAGTTTTCTAAGATGAAGGGAGCCCTGGAGATTGGCTATACAACAGTATGAATGTACTTAACACTACTAAACTATACACTTAAAAATGGGTAAGGTGATAAAATTTTAGTGTACTCTACTACAATCAAAAATTAAAAAAATCAAAAACATTATTTTTCAGTGGGCAATGGGCATTTGCCCACTGTAAACATTTCTCTAAATGGCCAATAAGCACATGAAAAGATGTACAACATCAGTAATTGCTAGGAAAATGCAAATAAAAATTACAATGAGATTATCACTCTATACTCACTAAGTTTGTAGGTAACAACAAATTGTTTCCATAAGTTTACATGGAAAGGCAAAAGATCCAGAACAACCAACATAATACTGAAGGACAAAGTTGGAAAACTGATACTACCCAACCTCAAGACATAAAGACACACCATAAAGCTACAGTAATCAAGACAGTTTGGTACTGACCAAAGAACAGACAAATAAATCAATGACAGATAGAAAACCCAGACTAGAAAACAGAATAGAAAACCCAGAAATAAACTCACACAAATATAGCCAGCTGATCTTTGACAATGGAGCAAAGGCAACTCAATGGAGAAAGGACAATCTTCTCAACAAATAGTGCTGAAACAACTATACATCCATGTGCAAAACAAAAAATCTATACGTAGACCCACATTTTTCACAAACATTAACACAAAACAGATTAACCTTACACATTTCACAAAAATTAACTCAAAATGGATGATAGAACGAGATGTAAAACGTAAAACTATATAAATCATTGAAAATAAGAGAAAATTTTGGTAACCAAGGGTTTGATGATGACTTCTTAAAGACAGCACCAAAAGCACAATCTATAGAAGAAAAAATTGGTTAAGTTGGAGTTCATAAAAATGTAAAACTTATGCTCTTCAAAAGATACTGTTGGGCCGGGCGCAGTGGCTCACACCTGTAATCCTAGCACTCTGGGAGGCCAAGGTGGGTGGATAGCTTGAGCTCACAAGTTCGAGACCAGCATGAGCAAAAGTGAGACCCCATCTCTACTAAACATAGAAAAAACTGAGGCAAAAGGATCACTTGGGCCCGAGTTGGAGGTTGCTGTGAGCTATGACACCATGGCACTCTACCCAGGGTGATAGCTTGAGACTCTGTCTCAAAAAAAAAAAAAAAAAAAAAAAGACACTGCTGGAGAATAAGAAGATAAATCACAGCCTGGATGAAAATATCTGCAAAACATACACTGGATAAGAACTTGTATCCAAAATACACAAAGAGGCTCAGCGCCTGTATCTCAAGCGGCTAAGGCACCAGCCACATAAACCAGAGCTGGCGGGTTCGAATCCAGCCTGGGCCTGCCAAACAACAATGACGACTACAACCAAAAAATAGCCTGGTGCTTTGGTGGGTGCCTGTAGTCCCAGCTACTTGGGAGGCTGAGGCAAGAGAATCGCTTAAGCCCAGGATTTGGAGGTTGATATGAGCTGTGATGCCATGGCACTCTACCCTGGGTGACAGCTTGAGGCTCTGTCTCAAAAAGAAAAAAGAAAAAAAGAAATATACATGTATATATAATATATATTTACACACACACACAAAGAATTCTTACAACTCAACAAGAAAAAAAAATTGAAAATGGGCAAAAGATCAAAATAAACATCTCGCCAAGTAAGATCAACAAACAGGTGGAAAATAAGTATATAAAAAGACCTTTAACACCTTATCATGAGAGAACTGCAAATTAAAACAATCAGACACCACTACACACCTATTAGCATCGCAAAAATCTAAAACATTGGTGACATCAAATCCTGGCAAAGATGCAAAATAAGAGGAACTCTCAGCTCAGTGCCTGTGGCTCAAGCGGCTAAGGCGCCAGCCACATCCACCTGAGCTGGCAGGTTTGAATCCAGCCTGGGCCCACCAAACGACGACGGCTGCAACCAAAAAATGGCTGGGCATTGTGGCGAGCTCCTGTAGTCCCAGCTACTTGGGAGGCAGAGGCAGGAGACTCACTTGAGCCCAGGAATTGGAGGTTGCTGTGAGCTGTGATGCCATCACATTCTATCCAGGGTGACAGCTTGAGGCTGTCTCAGAAACAAAAAAAAAAAGAGGAACTCTCATCCATTGTTGGTAGGAATATAAAATGGTACAGCTGGCTGCACATAGTGGCTCACACCTATAATTTGAGCACTCTGGGAGGCCAAAGTGGGAGGATTACTTAAAGTCAGGAGTTCAAGACCAGCCTGAGCAAGAGTAAGACCTCATGTCTACTAAACACAAAAAAATTAGCCAGGCATCATGGTGCATGCCTATAGTCTAAACTACTTGAAAGGCTGAGGCAGGAGGATTACTTGAGCCCAGGAGTTTGAGCTTGCAGTGAGCTATGATGATGCCACTGCACTCTGCCTAGGGCAACAAATAAAACAAAACAAAACAAAACAAAAATGGTACAGCCACTGGACAACAGTTCAGTATTTTCCCTACAAAACTAAACATACAAGCATACTTTTACCATGATCTAGCTATCACTCCCCTTGGTATTTACCCAATAAATTGAAAACTTATTCCTTTTTTTTTTTTTTGAGACAGAGCCTCAAGCTGTCACCCTGGATAGAATACTGTGGTATCACAGCTCACAGCAACCTCCAATTCCTGGGCTCAAGCGAGTCTCCTGCCTCCGCCTCCCAAGTAGCTGGGACTACAGGTGCCCGCCACAACGCCCGGCCATTTTTTGGTTGCAGCCGACATTGTTGTTTGGCGGGCCCGGGCTGGATTTGAACCCCCCAGCGTGGGTGTACGTGGCTGGCACCTTAGCCGGTTGAGCCATGGTCGCCGAGCCAGTCTGTGTAATTTGAAATGATAACCCCATTTTGTCAAGTTTCAATATGCTCACCTATCAATTGAGAGTGATATTTGGAAGTTACTTCATTATGTTCAAAGATTTTTCTTACTTTCTAACTGCCCTAATGTATACAGAGAAATCAAATTAGAGATCTTGCAAACGCCAAATTAGCATATGATTTCAAGAGTTTACTTCAAAATAGTGATAACACTAAAAAAAAAAAAAAAAAACCTTGTATAGTAAATCATTATTTTACTTATTTATTTTTGAGACAATCTCACACTGTCACTCTGGGTGAAGTGCTGTGGCATCATCGTAGCTTATAACACATTCAAACTCTTGGGCTCAAGTGATATTCTTACCTCAGCCTCCCAGGTAGCTGGGGTTAGAGACATCCACCTTGACGCCTGGCTAGTTCTTCTATTTTTTGTAGAGACATGGTCTCACTCTTGTTCTGGTTGGTCTCGAACTCTTGAGCTCAAGCCATCCATCCACCTTGGCCTCCCAGGGTGCTGGAATTACAGGCATGAGCCACCACGCCCAGCCTGTAAATCATTATTAATAAGGCAAATTTATGGAAACTATCAAAAATAAATAAAATAATCAAAATGTATTTATTTCTTATTATTCTCTTGATTGGATAATGGAGCAGTTTCAGTTCCATAGATCCCTGATGGGCATATAGAGCTATGGGTTGCTACTAGTAACTTAGGACTGTGACCTTGGTCAAGTCGTTGAACTTTTGTCATTTGTGAAGTACACATTTTAAACTAGACTTTCTTGAATGTAATTGTCATGATTAGCATAAAACCTTTATGAATCAATTGAAATAGGGACTCTTTTGGGCTTTTATGTTTAGCATTATTAATGATATTTAAAAGGAGTGTAATTTTATATTCCTGTCTAGAATTATGTTCTTTCCAATAATGAATTTTAGTGTCACTTTTCTCATTTTGAAATATAACCTTTTTCATGATACATGTGATCTAATTTTTTTGGTTCTTTCTTCAGAAATGTTGCTTTTGTTGTTCTTTCCCTTAGAAGCTCACCCTGTGGCTAATACCGTCTCAACATTCATGCTGATTACATGTCGATTAAAAATATCTAAACTCTCACTGCCCTCATTTTTCTACCTTCTCCCCCATACTATTAAAATCCATTCAAAATAATCATGCTAATTTATTTGACTTGTGTATTATGTGTATCACTTTGCAAAGTCCCATAAAAGCTGGACTGTAACTCGAGTAGCTGGTACATAGAGGGCTGACAATTAAGACCACGAATTCATCCTAGGAAAAATACTCTGAGTGATGAACTAGGTGCTGACATCAGTGCATAGATTCTCCAGGGAAATGCTTCGGAGGTGGCCATGGTGATATTCAGCAATGAGGTATGTAACACTTTTTCTGAGATGAGTTTGTGAACTTAATTGTCTGAACCTGCAGCAACATTCATTGAGCACTTCTGAATAAGTGTTGGATAAAAGTTATTTCGTTAACCCACAGCATTGCTGGTAACAATATTGTCATCAATAGACTTATATATTAAAATTGACAGGTTAGACAGTTGTCTGGAAAATTTAATATAAAAACTCCATGTTTTTCAGAGATGTGTTTTGAATCTCTGTCAGTGGTAAGACCGGTTGGGTCAGGGGAGTGAGAGAATAGGAAAATAGTGGTGCTCTCTAGAGAGATCCAGGCATCAAATTCAGTTTATCTGGTGTTACTCAGAGAGGTATGACAAGTGATTCATACCAATTCTACACTGATTCATAGCAGTTGGGGGGTTCATGTTTAATAAGAAGGAAGATGTGTAGATATTCCACCAGGAAAAATAGCGCAACAAAGGCAAAGGAGCTTGTGCAAGCAGTCCTAGGGGCGTGTGATTCCATGAAGATATGGTCCAGGGATGGGGGCCCCAGGCTGCAGATGGGATGTCAGGGCAGAACTCTGGGAAGGCGAGAGCCTTCTCTCTCATGCTTGGGTATGCATAGTAGGGACAAAGCACATTTTCTGGCATTAATGCATGACTTACGGTGACTTATACTTCATTTTGTAAGTGTGCTCAATTTTGAAAAGATACCTTTACATGTACTGACCAAAGATAGTTAATACAAGCCAATGATAAAAATCAACCTGAAGGCAAAAGGAAAGTGAAGTATGTAGTTGGATAAGCATCAAAAAAGCCGAGAGAGGCAGGAAGGCTATCGAATGCACAGTGGTGAATGGATGATTTGTTGTTTTGTGTTTCAGGGACAGAGTCTTTCCCAGACTGGTGTTCAGTGGCACAATCACAGCTCCCCACAACTTCAAACTCTCAGACTCGAGGAAGCCTCTTGCCTCAGGATCTCAAGTACCTGACACTACAACCACACCCCACCCTGGCTTCTTAAAAAACAAAAAAAATTGTAGAGAAACAATCTCACTATGTTGCCCAGGCTGATCTTCAACTCAAGGCCTCAAGTAATCCTCCAAGCTAGGCCTCCCAAAATACTGGGATTACAGGCATGAGCCACGGTGCCTCGGTTTTGTGCAGGGATCATTATTAAAATTCATGTATGAATTATTCTTCTTCATAAAAGGAACATCTCCAAGTTCAACGACAGCCTGCTCAATGAGAAAATAACAATTCAATTTGGGGAAAGTTCATATTTTTGAATATTTATTAGAAGAGCTGGCTTTTCTTGTTATAAGAAAACACGAATATCAAAGATTGAAAAATAGGCATTTCCCAAGTGGGTTTAAAGGAGAGACTCTTCCTTCTTTTCTGAGGACGTGAATTAGATTAGAATGCTAAGTTAAGGATATCTGCATTCTCACATACTCACAGATCCTTTGTGATCCCAACTTGACTTTTCCGAACATCACTGTCATAAACTCTTACTTATTCTACAAGAAAAGGAGAAGAAATGATTCTGTGAAGAGGATTCTTCATTGGTAATAAAATTGGTGTACTGTGTGTGGTAGCATTATCTCAGAATATTTTCACACTAGCGGAAGATGTAACGGGGGCAAAGAGTACCTTCTCACATTTCCTTGTGGGGGCAGAAATATTTAACTACTTTAAAGCAGTCCTGCACATATCAATTCATCAGTTATCCAAGAACGTATTTTTTTGTTTTGAGACAGAATCTCACTATGTTGCTCTCAGTAGAATGATCTGGCATCATAGCTCACAGCAACTTTCAACTCCTGGGCTCAAGAGATCCTCTTGCCTCAGCCTTCTGAGTAGCTGGTTCTATAGGTGCCTGCCACAACTTCTGGCTATTTTTTTGAGACAAGGTCTCACTCAAGCTTGGGCTGGTCTCGAATTCCTGAGCTCAAGCAGTCCACCCACCTTGACCTCCCAGAGTGCTAGGATTACAGGTGTGAGCCACCACGACCGCCAAGAACTAACGCCACATGCTCCTTCAATCACCATGGAGAGCTGAATCACTTGGATTTAACTACATCACCGAGAAGATAATTATAGTTCAATTATGGATGTGAGTATGAATCCCATTACAAAATAGACTTCAAAAAATTTGTGGATTTCAGGACTAAACTTTTTAGGGATTAACAAATGAATGTCAGTGGTTTCCTTAATAACTCTGAGTGAATTCATGCCAGAGTGTTTAATCAGGAAGATTGAAGAAAGCAGTTTTTACTGCTGACATTTCTGCTAGGTTACCTTCGCCATCTAACTGAAATCCGCCCAGATGGTGTCCTCTCTTGAGTGTTGAGGGGCTACATAAAAGACAATCTTGACAATAGTAATTAGATCTTTTTATTGATAAGAAGCTTTTAATCTATATATTTCCTTGGAGCTAGTTTTTTTTTTTTCCTTTCAGTGTAAAGAGCACTTTCTTTTCTAGGTTCTACTAAGAGAAATAGTCCTAAACCTGATTTTTAAAAGCCTCTGTGGTTGTTTCAAAGTCAATTGAAGGATGAAGGTCAATTTTCTTGAGGTTCATTTTTCTTTCCCTCATTTGAAGTGTATGCTGAGCCCAGTAGCAAGAATTTACTGTGGAATAAACCCAATAAAATTTGCCAGGAGTGAACTAGACTGTAGGATCCAATTAAAAGAGGAAATTAGGATCAAGATAAGTATTGATAATTTAATGAAAATGTGTTAATTGAGAAGATATGGATGGGTAGAATCAATATTTCTCTAAGAATATTTGGCTTTATTTAATTTCTTATTTCTATTAAGTAGGAGATGCTTACTTTCACTATATCTAAATAACTCACATGTTAATTTATGTGGTAGGACGATGATACAATGATTATTTTTCATAATTAGTGGACATTTCTCCTCTGCCATGCTATTTTATCATTGTTCATTCCAATCACAGAATTTTGAATTTTTTAGTAAAATTACTAATTTTCTTTTTTTGTTAATAATATTTGATGAATACAAAAGGATAGATGTTGATAACCTATTTTTTTCCTATGTTTGGAACTATCATAATGAAATTACCAATTCATCCTTTCTGAATTCGCCCTCTAACTTAAGAAGTGGAGTATTTACAGTAACAAAGAACCACCTGCCCACTTCCCCGTGAGTCTCTCTTCTGTGCAAGCAGGCAGCAATCATGATTCTAAGTTTGGAGATTACGTGTCTTAGCTTTGTAACACAGTTTTATCATAGTATGTGTCTCTAAACATGGAAGTTTGACTTTATGTAAAAATGGTGATGTAAGGCATGTTTTCTATGTTTCTTTAAATTCAACATTAAGCTTTAAGATTCGTCCATGTGTTAAAAGTCTCGCTACTAGTTCTCTTGAGGTTTTTATATTATTATCTCACTTAACTCTGACAAAAGCATGTAATATTCCCGTATTAAGGGTAAGGACTCTTAGCAAGAAAGTTGTAGGAAATGTCTCAAGGTCCCATCTCTGAAAGATGGAACACCTATCCAGAGTTGGTAGTTAAATCTCTGCTTCCTCACTCTGTACAATTTTATAGAACACTCAGAAATCAATCTAGACTCTGTTGTTTTTCAGGTTGTAGTATTTTCATGCTACACATGATAAAGTGGAGGCATTTCCCAAAGTTGCCTAATATTGGGGTAGCAGACTGATGGATCCACCATCTGAATTCACAGAACCAATGGCAATGTTATGTTATATGAAAATGGAAAATTAGAGTTGCAGATGGAACTAAGACCATTAATTAGGTAACCTTAAAATGATGATACTACTTTGGATAATTCGGATGGCCTCAGTGAAAGCATTGAGTACTTTAAATGTGGAAGAGGGAGGCAGAGGGTAAATATACATGTTTCAGAACATACATTTCCAAGGTGATAAAAATATTATGACTCCTAGTATATTGCATTTTTCACATATATTTCTTGAAACTTTTAAATTTTAATTATTCATTTGTAGTGGATGTATTACATTTACAAAATCTAACATTTAAAAGATAGAAAAGAATAAACAATGAGAAAAGTCATTTTGAAATAATTATCTTCAATCATTGATATCTTCAATTATCTTCAATAATTATCTTTCTCTGAGTGCAAGATATATTATCATTTTCTATGGTTATCGTCTGCATATATTTTGTTTATATAACTGAATGTGCTGGTAAACACATGTGCACACCCTACCCTTTCCCAGAGTTGGTAGTATACTACACATACTGCTGGACAGCTTGACCTTTTACTGAAAAATATATATTAGAAATAATTACATGAGATGTTTTCTTATATTTATTTTGTAAGAAACTACCTAGGTTCCTATTGCATCAACACGCCATGATTTATTTAATCATTCTCCTATTGAAAGATATTTAGATTGTTGCCAGTTTCTTGCTATTTCTCATGCCCCAGTGATGTAAGTGCAGGTCTGTTTTACCCAGACTTTGCCAACATATTGCTTTCAAACTTTATATTGAAAGGAGAAAAAAATGATATTTTAGTATAATTTTAATTTATGTTGATTTGGTTACAATTGAAAATGAACATTTTTCATCCTTTAATTCCTTTGTCTCTCTTTCCCTGAAAATTCTCATTATAGCTTGAGCTCATTATTTCATCATTATGGATTTTTCTCATTGATCTATAGAAGCTCTTTATATATCAAGAAAAATGGCTCTTTCTCTGTGAAATGAATGAAAACATTTTCCAACATGTCCTGTGTGCTTTTTATTTATAGAATTTTAAGTGGTTATGTAGCTGAATTTTAAAATACTTTATTATAAAATATGTGGTTTATTCTTACATGCAGTTCTTTAACATATCTGAAATCAATCCTAATGTAAGAAGCAGTTTATTCTTATAGTATTTAGAAAACGAACGACGACCAGGTTTTCCTCACTTGTTTCCGCACAGCATCGCTCTTAGCCAATCTGATTATCAATGTATTTTCGCCATCTTGTTTATTCCACTCTGTCTCTTCTTGTCTACCTGATGCCATAATCCCATCTAGTGCTCACGACTGGGTTCTTCCAGCAAAGCCCAAACAACGTTCTCATTGCCAAGAAGAAAGGTCGGAGTTCCCTGATGCTGTCACACGTATGAGACCTCTTTCAGGTAACACAAAGGAAGTCTTTCCTTCCTCTTTAATCTCTTGGCAGAAAGTGCTAATGCAAGGGCGTCTGTGATAAGGAAATGGAAGAGCATGGTGGAGATGGCAGGGAGTAGGATTTCTCACTTGGCTTAGGGAAATAGTTTGTATCCTTGATAGACAGGGCAAAAGTGAAATGAATTTTGTGTTCAAAAATGCTGTGAGAAGCTAGAGGAGCAAATACTGTTGCCCTGAAGTTCATGGGATAAACTGCAGGATGGAGTCAGCAGCAGAGTGGTTCTACTCCAACTCCCCACTCCAGAGCCAGTCCACCATGGCGCAGTCCACCCTGCGGGCAGCTCAGAGCAGACTCACACTGTCCTCCAGGGAGTGTGCTAGTAGTCAGCACCAGCTCTGAGTGTGACGGTGTTCTCTGGGTGAAAGGCTGCAATTCAACTTCTTTTTTTGTTTTTATTGCTAACTCCTCCCAGGGTCTCTAAAAAATAATGAAATACAGACATGATCGGGTGAACTTAAATGGGGCTTTAAACTACAGGTAAACTGATGTCCTAGTGAACATTTCTGAGCTGGAAGGCATTAGTTGGTTATTCATGTGACTAATATCTTCAGTATTTGAAGAATCTGAGGCCTGGGAAATTAAACTTAAAATATGCTACTATATTTTAAGATAAAAATATTATAATAATCTACAAAGCTACAGGTCTTTACTAAAGCGCTATGTTTCTACAACAAATCAACGGAAATGAAATAGGAGGAAAAGAGAAACTAAAAAGAGACTTAAAATGTTATAATAACTAAAGCAAGTAAACAGAGGCTTAAAGGATTATAATAACTAGAAGTTATAGGTAGATTTTACTTTTAATTCTTAAAGGGATATGTTTTAGGTAACATGGGATATTTTAATATCTGAATATTTGATTATTTCAAATATTTGTATCATTAGTGGTGGTTATGTGGCATGAATATGTGTACACACATGTGTGTGCAGGCCATGTATGTGTGTGTGTGTAAGTTTGGTAATAAAATGCTCCTGTAAAAAATAAATTATCTGGTGTGGCGCCTGTGGCATAATGGACTAAGGCGCCAGCCACGTACACCTGAGCTGGCGGGTTCGAATCCAGCCCGGGCCCGCCAAACAACAATGACAGCTGCAACCAAAAAATGGCCAGGCATTGTGGCGGACGCCTGTAGTCCCAGCTACTTGGGAGGCGGAGGC